>VKOC01049481.1:0-29079 GCA_009364415.1 Spea multiplicata
GTGAAACTTATTTCTGTGTTTTGAATTTTTTTTAAAAAAATATTTTAATATGAATTCTGTAGATTTTGAATGTATTTGATTTAGTTGTGTTGTGCTAGTATTGATCCTAGTATTTAAGGTACTGGGTTAGCCTACGTTTTTACAAATTTATTTGATGATTTCTTTATTTTGGGTTAGCATGTCTAAACTTGCACTGTCACCAAGTATCTGCACATTAGTTACATCTGCCTATTGTCCAACTTAGTCAAGTTTAGAAAATGTTGTGTATGTTGAAGTCCAGCAATTAGGATTTTCTAAATTGTAATTAATAAACTCATGAGAGAGATAGGAAAACACAGTGTGGTCTATTCACTAAAAAGTCGAATAGTCAGTCCAGAAAGGGGCTTGCATGCAAGAACTCACAAAAAATTGCTATATTTGCTAATATATGAATTGTTTGTTGCTAGATGTGAGCGCAAGAGTCTTTACATTTTGTGAGTTGCAAGGTCTTGGTTTACAAGGGGGTTTAGTGTTTAGTGAATTCACCTCCCTGTGAAGTAGGGATTCCAATGAAAAAAATACTAAACCATACCTGCCACAAGCTACTTGAGAAACCTGCCCTTCATATTCTTCTATCTTTTGAGGACCTTGCATTGACTTCCCAGTGTTTTGACCAAGCTGTCCATATGTGTCATCTCCAAATGTGTACACACTGCCATCCTGGTAAGAGTGAAATAACACATGCAGGAAAATAAGACATATTTTTTGTATTTTTTTATATTTAAATAACCATTACACCACTAGCATGCAACTCTACACCTTTCTCTATGTTGACCCAATAAAAGGTATCGGTTTTGCCTAAAGATTTAATCTACTCTTGGACAAAAAAACAAATTTTATTTTCGTTAATAACTTATACGAAAAGAAAGACGGTGATGCAGAGCACAGGGGGTTGTCTGATCAAACCTGAACCACCTTAAAACACAAGTACTTACGTGCCAGAAGAGGGCTCTGAAATCGAGGGGCTATGGCTCCAACTAGAGCCCCGCGCGGGACTGTTTTCTTAATCCCGCTCCTGCCCACTCCCGCTGAATTTCTGACCATTACCGCCCACTCCCGCAACATATGTGTCCAATCCCGTCCACTCCCGCAAACATTCTGTCACAGCTTTTACAGATACTCATTCATTCCCTTATTCACAGATACTAATCATTCACAGATACTCATTCATTCCCTCAATCACGCATACTCGTTCATAAAAGCTTCCCCACCCCCTTACCTGAACTGCAAATTTCAAGCGCACTCCCGCAAAGCTGCCTTCACGTTGCTTGCACACAGCGTCTCTTCTCTTGTTCCACGCTGGGTTCCTGGGCGGAACAAGAGACGAGACGCTGTGTGCGAGGCAGCCTTGCTAGAGTGCATAGGATTACTGGGAGCCGCAGGTACATTGTCTGACCGCCTGCTCCCGCCCAAAAGACCCCCACACCCACAAGTTTTTTAGTCAATTCTCCTTCATTGAAAATATGCATACTGACGGAGTACATACATGCAATGGCAACAATGTATAATATGCACAATATGGTACAGAACTGAAACATGCATGACCAAGGACCCGCGAGAGAACATCATTCAGCAACCGTAACAATTGAGATTCAACAGGGTCCTGAATTAAACAGCATGCCAGGGTCAACAATTACAAGACATGCACAGTTAAGGAACAAAAGACCTCTGTATATCTACAATTTGCATTATACGGATAAAGCAAAGAGAATAAACAATGGATAATAATACAAAACGGTCTGATTTATAGTAAAATTAACATTTCAAATAAGGTAAAAACACAGTAATATTAAAGAGATTTATACACTTTTGTACGCATGGCCACTTGCCTTAGTAAGAACGGCAGTATGTTCGTCTCCACAGCTAATGTAGACCACGCCAAGGTTTCTCAAAGCGCTCACTGCATGGGGTTTGAATGTGGCTAAGTAGAAGCAGAAAACCACATCATTATTTCTCTACAACTAATCTGATTTAATATCTTGTGCTAAATTATACTGATCTTTCTAGCCCTATCTGTTCGCCTAACTTGTATCCATAAAATAACCCATAAAACGCAATGCTAGAAAAAAATGTGGGGACATGTGGTATATGTGCCCTTAGGGTAGTTCCTGTTTGACCCTCAAGTATTCAGTCTTGACTAATGTTCTTGGGAGTATTGCGACTTAAGTGGATATATCGAGCCAGGATACCGAGACCTGATACATCTACTAATCAAGGGTAGTTGTTAAAGGCAATCATCCTCTCTTGAAATGTCTTGTATGGAAGGTATATTATAAGTTGTCCTACTGTCATACTCTACACAGTGTGTGCCCCTCTACACAGGAGCAAAATGGATATAACCAAATTACCACTCAATAGCTATAACTCACTGAATTAAAAAACTACTACAGTCAAAATGCAAACATAAACATTGTCAATGCAATGTAACATTTATAAATACAGTGATGTTAAAACAATATATCAACTTAGTATGTAAAATATTTAAATACGAATATTGTAATTGATTGACTTAATCTATCTACCACCCTCTCAGTAAAGTAATTTCAGATCTATATAAACGAATATACATTTTGGCGCATGCGGTTTACCTTTTGATGAGTCAGCCTTGAATCCCAGTTGACCAGCATTATTCCTTCCCCATACAAAAACAGTTCCTAACATTGACAGGGCAAAACTTTGAGAGCCACCAGTATTGACCTGTACAAGTGGAATTCCCGTCAGTGACTTCACAAGCTGTGGGCTAGCTTGATTCGGTGTCTGTTTGCCTAGGCCAAGTTGTCCAGCATTATTTTGTCCCCAGGAAAATACTCTACCGTCTGTAAGAACAAGAAAGAATAAACTTCAGCAGAAGAATTTTATGTTATTGTATACAATATATAAACACACCAGCAAGAAGATCTTCTTTAGTACAAGGAATACAAGCAAGAACATAATCCCAGTCACCAAAAATAACATAGGATAGTGTTATTTATTTCTGTGTCCACAGACCTTATGTGTCGTGTGATTTTGGGCCAGAACAGTGAATCGAACAAAAAAAAATAGAAAAAACATACTCTAATGAATGTAATTGGCGAAGATGTGATCAGTTGTGTCAGATAGGGTGATCGCCGGGGGAAAGTGACAATGCCTATCCCATCCTAGACCAGAATACATTACTGTTTGCCAACTAGGAAGAGCTCACCTTCAACACATAGGTGTTCTTAGTAACTATTCTTTCAGTTGATATTTTACTTGTGGCACTTAAGTATACATGAGTTTTAAAGCTTTATGTTAACCGAGTTAACCTCTTCTTTCAGCTGACAACTCATTCTTTAGTGAAAAGATCCCACAATAAAAATGCCCAAAGTGAGTATCTACCGCCTTACACTGTTTGATATAATAAATATTATGCCTTTCAAGCTTGCGGTTTACCCTGTGGTTTTGCTTTGAAATGTGAATGTCCATAATGTTAATTACCATTTTGTCAGCAATACACAGGGTACAAACAAACCAATAATAGAATTACCTAGCGCAAAGCCTCATTATAAAAAAATGGTTTTCTTAGGGAATACGTACCTTCTGTTAGAACAATCGAATGATAATCTCCACATGATATTTGTACAATTTTGATGTTTGAAAGTCCAGTTATTCTTCTGCAATGAAGCACAATTAAACAATGGTAAATAACAGCATTTTCTTTTTCTTCATTAATGGAGGCGTAAGGTGTAATGATCTCTATCAATATAATCAGAAGGTGTAAAGATGCCAATTTGTACATACAGGAAAAATACACAAATGGGGAAAAATGAGCAGTTGCATTATTTGTCCTTCAACTGGGGCATATGACAAATATGTTTCTAGTCAAGTCATTAAATATGTGACAATTTTTTGTGTGGTCCCCATGGAAAGACTCATCTAGTCAACCTGCCCATTTGCCTTTTTTTAAATTGGGAAATATTGTCCATGTTGCTTTCAGTCATTGATGTGCCCATAGAGGTTGCATAATGTGCAACTGTTGCTGGGACATGAAGGCCCCACCAGAACTGCTGTGTGACATTGGTGGATCTTGGGGCAGTTCCACTAGTGTAGTGAACAGGGAAGAGCTGGCAGCCTAAGGCCTGGGCTGCAAGGCTAGTCAAGTGGCCTGTTCCGCCACCAAATCAGCCCACCATCCATGCCCATCTTTTCCTGATTTTCTAACGCATATTGATGTTATGTGATGGGATTTGGAGTACATCAGTACACTAAAAAAAGTCATCATACACGGGACGCCTGAAGCCACAATTTAGTGCCAGGGTAGGCTCTGCTATACCGACACACCAAACACACACACACCAGTACAGGCTCTGCCACTCGACACCCAAAACACACCACCAGACAGGCTCTTCCCACACGACACCCCAAACTCACTAGACCAGGACAGGCTCTGCAACACTGACCACCCAAAACACACACAACCAGTAACAGCTCTCCACTCCGACAACCAAACACCACAACCAGACAGCTCTGCCACACTGACACCCAAACACACAAACCAGGACAGGCTCTGCCACACTGCCACCTGCATAAGTACATGTTAATCTACACAAAGCATAAAAAATGCTTTCCACACTGGTTTGTTTTTTGTGTGTTTCTCCCCCTTGTGTATTGATGCCCCTGCCAGGCCCCCCTTTGGTTTTAATGTACCCCCCCACCGTTGTGTATTGCCCCATGTGCATTTGTGCCCCCAGTCAGCACCCTTTGTGTATTTATGCCCCAACACCCTTGTGTATTGATTTATGTGATGTCCCCAGCTAGCCCCCCACTCTTGTGTATTGATGCCCCCTATTGTACTGGTTAATGTACCCTTGTGTATTGCCCTCAGCCACCCACCCCCCTTTGTGTATTATGTGATGCTCCAACCACCCTGTTATGTACTTATAGCCCCCAGCCACCCTGTTTTTGTATTTAATTGTTGTCCCAAGGCAGCCCCCCCTTTGAATATGGGTCCCCTTCCACCTATCACCCCAACAATTTTTTTAATACTTACTTTTTTGCTGCCTTCCTTCCCTACAGACTGCTCTCTTCCCGCCCCTTGAGCGGCACGTCACATCTTCAAAGGGGTGTGACAAAGAGCCTCACTGAGGCACTGAGAGGCATGGTGCACGCAAGCCGGCGATTTAAAACCCGCAGCCGCATTGGCTACAATGGCCCAGACGCAGCAGCTCGTACTGTGTGTGTGAGCTGCATTAAAGGCAAGTCGTTTTGGAGGAAGCTGTATCTCCTGTAATTCGCTGGGTGTAATCAGAGGTAGTTCTCCAATGTACAATGTAAGAATAAATGTCAGCCAAAACATTGGAATGAAACATAGTTTTCAGTATATATGTCTGGGACGTATTTGATTTGGGCACTACCCTAGGCCAGACTCATGACAACCCCATCCGCCACCTTTTACTGCATTCTATGGAGTGCACTCTCGCACTTTCTGCCATATTGTAAATGGGCCAGTTGACGAGATGAGAGATTTCCCTAGTAACAAATTATCTATTTTGTATTATTTTATGAATTAAGATTCATTTATTTGTTGACCTACTATAAATGAGTAATCTCTCACACATTTTTTGGGAGGTTGCCAGTTATTATAAGATATCACTTTTTCTGGGTTCAGGCAGGCTTAACAAGTTATGATGAGCATTTTTGGCAGCATTACCAAAAAATGTGGTCAATGTTCAAAGTCAGTAAGTCAGCATTCAGAGTCCAATAAATCTAAAAGGACGTGTTTGGAAAGGTTACCTACTGCAAAAGGAAAAAAAGGCTAACTATTGCAAAGCCAGACATATATATATATACTGAAAAAATCCTATCGCAGATCACTCTAAAACTAAACTTATTAATACTATCTGTAAAAATATTAACCAAAATGCCAACTTATAATAGAGAGGTGCAAAGATGAAGAAAGGAAAAATAAAAATCTCAAGGGTTCAGTGGATTTCAAGTTACTTCTGCTGGGAGGCTGTTCCATATGTCCATTACTTTCCCAGTAAAGTTAATCTTCCTTACATGAATTTACCTCTACAGACAAGCAAGAATTATATTATAATTTAGAACAGTTTGTATTGCAGGCACTGTTTGTGTTGTACATGCCCCTGCCCTTTTTCCTGTCGTTTTTTCTTAGCACATACTGAATCCTCCCTCCTCCCTTGCTCCTCCCTTTCTCCTCCCTTGCTCCTCCCTCCTTTGCCCATGGTCTTCGCATCTGCAGATCCAGATCAGGGGAGATCAGAAAAAGACTGGCGCAGGTAAGTGGGCAGGTGGGACAGATACAAGGCAGGGGAAGGGTGCAGGGGCACAGACAGGACGGGGGGACACAGAGACAGAGGCATTTTTGGGGCAACACATTTCGTTTCTGGTTTTAAAAAAATCCCCTGAAATTTAATTGCTGATGTATATGTGGCACTATGTAATTATTTTCCCGGGTTATTGCTTCCAGCACACTGAATAACATCAGTCTACAAAGACTCTTTATCAGTCCCCATTATGTGCATACAAGAGACTGATTCTTTGTTCTGTTGTATGCGTGTTTGTTGTGTTACAGATTTCATGAAGTTAAAACTGCAGGCCATTTTTGTTAATTGTGTTCATTGATATAAATGTGTCTATGACGAGAAGAATTTATCAACTAGCCATAAACTAAGACGACTTACTTTGGGATAGGATTTGTTTGTTTCAATGTTCCAGCCCCAAGTTCTCCTTCAGTTCCTTCTCCCCAAGTATACACATCTCCTTGATTGCATACGGCCACAGAGTGATTTTTACCACAGCTAACATCAACAATCATCTGGGCTTCCAATGCATAGATTTGTCCTTTAATGAAAAAAAAACCAAGAAGACATCTGACAATGACATAATCCACTGGAAAATATGTTTGGATTAAAATATCCCACATAGGTTGGTTTTATTGAGGTATATTTGTATTGGCAGGTGTTTGAGCACCTACTGTATTTAATTTGTATGTTTTATATTTTTAACTACTTCTCCATTGCCGCGCCTGTGAAAAGCCTGCAGGGAGAGCTCATTAGAGGTTTCAGAACAGTCTTAATAGACCTTCTGGGAACTTTTTACATTTAATATTTTTCACCAGTGTCAGGGAGGACACAGTCAGTCATAAACTTCTGCTTGGGAATTCTGATATTTTGGTGTAACCAGCTCGAACTGTTACACTGGATTAGTCAGACCAATGCTACCAATGCTGTCTCCTGATGACAGGGGAGACCCCAGTCTGTCTTATGACACCCTGATCTCCTGGGTTTTGATGGGGAAATGTCATCCACATTCCCTCTCCTCTCTCCCATCTCAAACATGTCAGTTCCTAAATGTGCTCATTCTCTCTATAATCTCACCTCACCTCACAAACTACCACTTGCTCTTCTAGATGCTCACGTTTCCAACTCTGTCACACGACACTTTGATGTTGTTTTCAAACTGCTGAACATAGTTGGCAGAAGTCTCATTCTATGTCTATGCTCCTACTACTAGGCTCTCACACT
Organism: Spea multiplicata; assembly: GCA_009364415.1. Classification (NCBI taxonomy): domain Eukaryota; kingdom Metazoa; phylum Chordata; class Amphibia; order Anura; family Pelobatidae; genus Spea; species Spea multiplicata. The sequence continues at coordinate 7,545 of VKOC01049481.1, forward strand.
TGCTAAGGAAATCTACTTCACCTCCCGTATCTCCTCCATGTGTCATAACTGTATATGTCTCTTCAGTACCATTAATTCCATTCTTTGCCCTATCATAACTACCCTTTCCACTAACTTTACTGCCTCTGACTTTGTCACATTCTTCAATAATAAAACTGAAATTATAATGTAACATATCTACAGCCCTCCTCCTTCCCTTTCCCTCCCTATGACTCTACACTCTCCTCTTTCTGAACTTGTCTTTCCCTTCTACATGAAACTATTTCTCTCTTGTCACAGAAAATTAGGTTCATGTTCTTCTAAATTCCTTTTGTCCAACCACATTTCCCTGTCATCCTATTCCTTCTCCTCTTACCGAGTCTCTCTCTCATCTACTACACTAGCTCATTTCTTTAACCTCTCCCTCCTTGGATCTTCCCCATCCTCCTTCAGTCATGCTACCATAACTCCTATCTTAAAAAGCCCTCCCTGGAACTTTTTGCCAAGGTACTCGCCATCCAGTTAAACGGGGTCTTACCCGCTCTGGTCCATCCTGACCAGGTGGGCTTTGTTCCGGGGAGGGAGGCCCCGAATAATATTAGGCGCTCTCTGAACCTGGTCCACTCGTGTCGGAGACTCGGGTCACCAATGATGCTTCTGTCCCTGGACGCAGAAAAGGCCTTCGACCGAGTGGACTGGAGGTATTTGTGGTCTGTCCTGCGGGCCTTTGGCTTTTCCGGGGCTTTTTTGCAAGGTGCGCAGGCTTTGTATACGCTTCCCTCTGCCGTGGTGGATATTGGCACATTCCGCTCCCGGTCTATTGCAATTAAGCGAGGGACCCGCCAAGGTTGTCCCCTCTCGCCACTACTATTTGCATTGGCCATTGAGCCATCAGCTCAGGCCATTCGTCGACACCCGGATATTAAGGGTCTTACAAAGGTTTCCCTACTGTACAACCATATCCTGGGGGGAAATACCCGTCCTCAACCTTTTATGAAAGCCGAATGGGGGAGACCGGGGGACCGGGATCAAACACTCGTTCCTCGATTGGGGGTGGAAAATTTAAGTGAGAACGTTTTGGGCAAAGTCACATCGCATGCACCCTTGTCCAGGAGAATTGCTTTAAGCTGTGTTGTCTCGCTGGCATCTTCTCCTTCACGCCTGCAGGCCGTATGTTCCCGGACGCATTCACCCTTCTATGGTGTTCCCGTGGTTGTGACGGAGAGCAGGGACCCCGACTACACATGGTGGTGGACACTGTCCCAAGCTGTGCGAGTATGGCCATTTCTTTACAGCTGGTGCTGAGCGATGCCTTGGGAGAATCCTCCGAGCCGAGCCCTGGTCGAGCCCTTCGTCTGTAGAGGCTATACCTGCGGGATGGTTTTACTAGACCAGCAATGTCTTATGTAATTGTCGTGTTTGTACGGGCGGGTCCGTCTTGCGATTGCCGCAAGTGTGGAAATCTGGGCACTCTGGTGCAGCGTTATTGTGAAGCTAAATTGGCATATGCTGGGAAAGGATGAAAAAATTACGGCTTACTTGCATGAAAGCCCGATATGTTTTCTTCTCACATGGGGACCGTGCGATGGAGAAGTTTGGGGATGTCACGTGCAACAATCTCGTGATCTGACGCTATGGCTGCTGAGGCTCTGAGGTTCTCGACTGTGTTCTATCTCCTTTTTCTTTTTTTTTCTTTTTTTCTCTTCTCTCCCCCTCTTCTTTTTTCAGTACTTCTCTTTTATCTCCTGACTTTATCTTTCTTCTTTTCTCTGGATTTCTTTCTGGAGATGATTTTCGAGGCTTACACCTGCTCCAGACTCACTAACGCTGACATTCTGTGAGCTTAATGTGCGCCTTTCTGGGCCCTGGTTAATCGGGCGTCACGGCACGGGTCTATTATTGTGTTCTACTCTCAACATTCTACTGAGACCACCCATACTAAAATTACTAATGACCTCCTCATTGCTAAATCAAGGGGCCACTACGCTATCCCAATCCTACTGGACCTCTCTGCTGCTTTTGACACTGTGGACCACCCTCTTCTCCTAAAACACTCCATGATCTTGGTCTCCGTGACACTATGCTCTTCTGGTTCACATACTACCTTTATGACCGTAGGTTCCGCGCCTCCCTCTCCAGTAACACTTCCCCTCCCCTGCTCCCCTTCTGTTCTCACTTTTCACCACCGCCCTTGGCAAACTCATGTCAACCTTTGGCTTTCAATACCACCTATATGATGATCACACCCAGATCTACCTATCCTCTCCTGATCTCTCCCTCTGTCTTGTATCGTGTAACTAAGATGTCTCTAATTGGATGTCTGCACGTTTCCTAAAACTCAATCTCTCCAAAACCAAACTTCTTATCTTCCCTCCCTCCAATGCTAACCTTCAATGTCAACGGTGCAAGGATTTCCCCATCCCCTCATGCTCGTTTTCTTTGGTGTCATCTTTGACTCAGACCTCTCGTTCACCCCCCATATCCAGTCTGTCTCAAAAAACTGCCGTCTCCATGTCCTCATTATCTCTTGCTTTTGTACTATTGTAACCCAGTCTTAACTGGTCTCGCTCACCCCTCTAAAATCTACCATGAACGCTGCTGCCAGACTTATCCTCCTCTCCCATCACTTTACTACCACCTCTCTGTCAATCTCTTCATTGGCTGCCTGACTCTTACTTTCAAAGCTCACTTTCACAGAGGTTCCCCTGGTTATATCTCCTCACTCATCTCCACATACACTCCTAACCACATACGCACGTGAACCCCCAAGAACAAAAGGAAAAAAGAAAATTGCAAAATTCATCAAAAATCCATTTTAATCTAAATTAGATTTAAATGGATTTTTGATGAATTTTGCAATTTTTTTTCCTTTTGCGCTTTGGGGTTCACGTGCCATGAAGTCTCCAGTCCCCTGATGTAGTCTGTGTATGTCTATGCTGAGCCGCCGCTTTGAACCCTGTTCGCACAGTAAAAGTTGTGATTGGGGGGAGGAGCTCCCAGCCGTCAGCGCACGCACCGCCCTGCCCTCCCCATTGACTGACTGCAATCCTGCAGTCACACTGACGATTGGCCCCGCCCCTCTGCTCATAGCATCCACACTGCTCAGCAACTCATCTAAATCTAACAATTAATATTTGGGCTGCTGAAAGTTAGGGGAGGTGGGGGTTAATTTAGGGGCAGTTATGGGTGAATGGGTCTAATAGGGTTAATTTTAGGGTGGCAGTAATATTGATGGAGTGTTTAGGGTTAAATTAGAAGCATGTTAGTGGTGTGATGGGGGTCTTTAAGGTTAATTTAGGGGCAGTTATGGTCTAAGTGGGGTCTTTACGGTTAATTTAAGCGGGCAGTTTATGGTTTGCATGGGATTCTTTAGGGTTTAAGGGCAGTTATGGTTGATGGGGTCTTTAGGGTTAATTTAGGGGCAGTTATGGTTGATGGGGTGTTTAGGGTTAATTCAGGTCTCCGTTTGTCATTTCCTCTGATTTCTAGCTCTCATGCACACTTGCAAGATTTCCTAAGGGCTAGCTCTATCCTCTGGAATGCCTGTCCTCTGCCCATCAGTCTTCCCCCTGCCTTCGGTCTTTCAAAACATCCCTCAAAGCCCACTTTTTTAATGATGCCTACGAAGTTTCATGTTAACAACCTTCCTTCCATATTCCTTAGCTCCCCTCTCCTAGTCCCTCTTCTGCAATACTTATACAAGCGTGGCTGGTCCATCCCTAACAACGGCACATTTTTTTTAAGAAGGGCCTTCTAACCTGTTGTTTCTGTAAGTCAAATTGTTATGTTATATACCGGTACTACTTGTTATGTCTATCCATTGTACAATAATAATAGTATGTTCTTTGTCACAAAGGGATGAAGGACCAGGGTAATTTTCAAGTTTTTGCCATGTCTTAATTTAATTCAACCCCTATTGTTATTAGCATACCCAGACAAATTGGGTTTGTAGTCTGCCCAAAGATCCTTTGTTTTATAATTTCAAATACTAAAAATAATAACAATAATAATTATTATCTTCATTTCTCAGGAAAGTAGGAGCAGTGCTAAAGGCTAGTTTTAATTGTCCTTCACTTTCAATTATACATAGGCAAATGGGTGGGAACTGGAAAGCATGAAAGTGAAAGTTAGTCTTACTAGTGTCTGGGAATCAGAAGAGGAAACGAAACTCAGCTCTAGCACATCGTAACAAACAATAATTATTCAAACACCAGAAAACTGTAATCCTATTATTGTGTTATGATTTCTCAAATTAGCATACCCGCAAAACTAAGGAAGTGCTATATATCATGCTGACATCTAGTCAGCATAATATATAGTTACAAGTTACTAGGAACATTTTTTATACATATTATCCAGACTCACAGAAATCCTAAAATTTCTATAAATTAGATAATTTTATGACCTGTATTGATTGTGTCATATTGGTGTGTCTGCTTATTTCTGTAAAACTGAAATCTATTTAACAGCATGTCACATTTGTATTATTAAATAACAATAGTATTGAAATTCAAATGGCACAGTGCATTTATAAATGGCAAACTTGAATTGTTCTTACCTAAGCTGTTGTTGTTAGTTCTTCTGCCCAGCTGACCATGGGAGTGTTGGCCACAAGAATAAATTGTGCCATCTTCCAAAAGGAAAAGTGTATGGTCCCCACCACATACCACTTTTCGTATGTCAGGTTTGTCTTGAAAGTAGGCATTCTCCTGGAAATAAACTTGTACATTCTCCTGACCAGCTAAGCCCAGCTGGCCAGATGTGTTCCTTCCCCAGCAATACATAATACAGAAAGAAGTATCTAAGCAGAGACCAGAACTGAGACAAGCAGCAACCCTATCTAAGTGCACACAACCGGTGTGTTGCTTGATTCCCTACAATATGATTCCCAGTCTCCACCTACCTGAACAAAGTGCCAGTTACTCACAACTCTTGTACATAAAGGGATGCTCACAGCATTTTTTTTTATTTACCATGATTTCTAAGTAAACCCAAACTTCTGAACTACTTACCATTACCTTGTGGCTCACTGCGCTTGTCAGGCAGGTTTTGAGAAGAATGCCACACATAGGGCTACCTGAAATAAGGAAAAAATACATAAAAATGAATCTTCCACCTTTTCCACATAGTTAGAGTAACATAATCACAAGATAACCAAATTATAACACTGCAAGGAGTTTTTCACTTTTTTTACAGTTTAACCATTAAGGCATTTGTGATTATTTAAGACCCATAAATTATTTATTCTCTTAAATCACATTGCTCGAGGACATCGAATTTACCAAAACTTAGCATTCTAGGTAAACTGCTACAACTGCAAATCTAACTGGAACACAGGATATTGAGGTTTTTCCTTCTGGCCTTTGGCATTTTTGCATGTATCAGGATGAATTCTACAGATTAGAGTCTTTCCCTTTTTCTAGCACAGATGGCAGGGTTCCTACTTTGGGTACAATTTTTGAAATGTTTTTTGGTGCCTCTTTTGGGGACTTTTTTGTGTTTCAGTTTAGTGATTATAGCTAGCGGTTAGGGATAGTGGAAGGAGTAGCGCTGGGGTACTGTTAGTGGAAAGTGGTAATTTAGAAATTAAATACTTGTACATGATTAGTTGAGGCCACTGACATTAAAAGGTCAGACCGATCAATAATCAGTAACCTAACGTGTTACCGCTCAGTGATCAGGTAGCTATAGTTAAAAAAAATGTATGAAAAAACAATATAATATCTATTTTTTATAAATAATTTGTGTAGGCGGTTACTGAAGACGCAAGAGTTAACACATTCAATGCTGCAATCATATCATAGACTAGTGTGGGGACAGAAGACATCCCCATTAAAGTCCCTGAAGGTGCCAAAGTAAACTTGGGTGCAAGTGATAGTAAAACGATAATTGAAGAGTTAATAGGCTCAGGGGCTCTGTCTGTCTGTAGCTAGTCCACCTGAACTTTTAAGAAGTTGGCAAATATGAGTGTATTTGCTGCATATTTATCTGGCACGCCAAAGTTTCACAAATGAAATCGGAAAATTAGTAACCATTGTTATTTAACCACTCCCATAAGATAAACAAAGATGAGTATGCATGTGTGTGTGTGAAAAATATTACCGTTTTTGAGTATTGGGAGTGGAGTGACAAGTTCCTTTGCCCATTCTCTTGTGAAAATAAATCTGTCCCCACAACCCTGCGGTGTGCATACCCTCTGTGCCTACCTTTCTTGCATGCCATGGGCCCAGTATATAGCACAGGGTCCATCAGCAGGAAGTGTAAGGTAATGCATGTGCTCCCAATGCATACCTGTATGTTACAGACAGATACCATGTGCTGCTGCTTGACTGCTAGGTGCTGGTAAACTGGGACTAAAGCTTACTGTATATATACAATTTTATTCATACTGATTGTTAGGCGTTTCGACTAGCTATTTGCTGTACTGATCGAACGCATTAATTGCCACATCTTATACTGCACCAGCCAGTCAGCTCCAGAACTGGCTAAGCAAAAGTTGTGAGCTGTGGCAGATCGAGAGCCTGACCCTGGTATAACACTCAATACTATCACACACCCAGGCACTCACACTAATACACGCATACGGTATATACTAACACACCCAGACACTTTAACACAATCAGACACTTACATACCCAGACACACACTAACATATTAACATACCCAGACATACAAGCTACTCACTTACCCTGCAAAGCTTCAACCTGTCTTTCTTTGATGCAATATCAATTTATATGATACCTTATATGGCTGTTCATATAGTGGTAAAAACTTAGAACCAGGCATGGAGGAGAAATTTTAAAGTATGGGAAGTAATATTTCTACAATGGAATACTGCGAGTTAAACACAACCGTGTCAATGCACAGCATGCATTTTATGGCCTTCCAATCTAGAGAATTACATGGTACAAAGAGCTAAACCAGCATAGGAACAGGTGTTTGGCGCTTGCACAGAATGACCTCTTTGCCTTGCGTCATACATTTTAATAGAGTCTCCTGATTAAAGAAGGCATTTGCATGACCCTCAAACTTTCCTAATTTTAAGTGACCAACCCACCATTCACCCTACATGCCATGTATACCCATAAATAAAGGACTATAACAGCAATGACAACATGAATTAGCATTTCTTTATGAGAAACCATGTTCATGACCACAAACACATTAACAAACCATTGTAGTTAATCACATCACTATACCATTAAAAAAATCTAACCAGACAGTTATAGGGTCCACAGCCTACACTATACTAAGGTATTTAACTTAAGAGGCGATAAATTGTCCCTTTCTTATGCTACCACTTGTTCATCCCTCGACGGGGTAACAAAAAGCCCTTAGTATGCAACTCCTTTCCTCTCACGTTTCACTCTAACATCTGTCATCTCTGACCATAAGCCCACCCTTTACCTATATCAGGCTCTTTACGCCTCAGCTCTTCTTGGGCAGGCTCAGTCGTGTAACCCCTTCTGCTTAGGAACTCCAGGGTTCTCTACCTGGGAACTTCCCAGAACAGGCTACACGGTGCTCTCCCTTTTTAAGGGGAGTGACTTTGCAGGGCTATCTGGTTGGGTAGATGGGGCTAGTCCTGCATGGGGAGGGTAAGCATCTGGAGGCAGTGATTTGCCACAAATAAAAAAAAATGGGTTGGGAGTAGGGAACAGTCCCGCATTTGGACTTTAAGTGAAATTGAACCGCTGTCTTTTTTTTGACGCAGAGGAGAGGGGGGCGCCTAGCGGTCGCTCCTGAAGTTTTCAGCAACTGCTCTGCGCCCCTCAGTCTCCTCCCTGAGGCCTCTAGCTCAGTCATGGAGACAGAGGCCTCGCTGTACCACCGCAGGACTTCTGAAAGGCAAGTGATCTACAAAGGGGGAGAGGGGGTAGACAGTGAGAAAGAGGGTAGTAAGAATATTGAAATAAAGAGTGAGAATGAGTGAGATAATTAAATAATGTGTGGATGAATTGTGTGAATGAGTGAGAGAATGAAATAATTATTGTGTGGATGAATTGTGTGAATGAGTGAGAGAACGAATTAATGTGTGGATGAATTGTGTGAATGAGTAAGAGTATGAATTAATGTTTTGATTAATTCTCTGAATAAGGGAGAGAATTAATGAATTTGCGAGAATGCATTAATGAATATGTGTAAATGATTTGTGTGAATGAGTGAGAGAATAAATGACTGTGATTTAATTATGTGAACGAAAGTAGGAATTAGTGAATGACTGTAAAAGTGTTTGTGTGTATCAAATTGATTTGTGGAAAGGCAAACATGGCACAGGCAAGATGTTTGAGCCTTGGGGACCAAGATGACGCAGGCAGGGTGTTTAGGGGAAAAGATGGCATAGGGCAGACTGTTTGGGGACAAAGATGGCAAGTCTTATGTGTTTTATCTGGGTGCTGGTAAGTGTGGATGTCAGGGCTGGCTTTGGGGTGTGCAACCTGTGATCTATGCCTGTAATTTAGGGGGTTTTATCTTTACTTTTTACCTTTAATGCTGAGTTTTTATGTGAATTACAATTGATCTATACCTGCAAAGCTGGGTTTCTGTGTTATTCTGTTGATCCATATCTGCTATGCTATGTTCCCATACATTATTTATGCATACCTGCAAATATAGAGTTTTACGTCTTATTCAATTGATCAATACCTGCAATGGTGTTTCCATGTTTATTTGATCTATACCCTCAGTGCTGAGTTCTATACATGCAAAGCTGTTTTTTGGTTTGTATGCCTTATTCTGTTGATCTATACATACTATACAAGTGCTGTTTTATGTGTTGTTTATTTGAGCGTGGAATGGGGCCCATGGAAATGCTTGTGTAGGGTCCAATTTTTTTAATATAAAATGTACTCGCAGCAGGGGCTAATATTTATAGATATATTGACAGCAGGGTCTAATATTAATATTTTTTGGAAGCAGAGTCTAATATTTATATATATAATATATATATATATATATATATATAATATAATATATATATATGCAACAGGATCCAATATTTATATAAAATAAGCAGGATTTCTAAGCATTTGCTCAATATAAGCCATACCCCGAAAATAAGACAGTGATGGGCGTGGCTATGCAGTGAGGCATAGAGAGAGAAGACATAGAAAGTAAAAGTAAAAGTCTCCTCAGTGAAGTGAGGAGCAGAGGGAAGAAGTAAAGCTGTGGCTGCCGTTTTACTCAGCACTGTGGGTTTCTCTCCCCCAGCACCAACCAGCAACAGTCTGTGGGTCTCTCTCACCCCCACAAACACCAGTAAAGGCTGCTGCTCCCCAGCACTGACCAGCAACAGTCTGTGGGTCTCTCTCACCCCCCACAAACACCAGTAAAGCTGCTGCTCCCCAGCACTGACCAGTAATAGTCTGTGGGTCTCTCCCACCACACACAAACACCAGGGGATAGGGGAAAAGCTTCAGCAAGCAGTCTGCTACTGAGCCCAGAGAAATCATCCCAGCTCCACTGTGCAGATTGGACCCAGTCCTCATTGGATCCCTGATAAATAAGCCAGCCCTTACACATCAGCTTTGCTGGCCTATCTCTGCTTTTATTGAGTATCTGTACCCCCAGACAACAAGAGTATATTTGAATAAATGTAGATTGTTGTACCATACTTAATAAAAATAAGACATCCCCTGAAAATAAGCCATAGTGTGTCTTCTTGGGGAAAAATGAATATAAGACAGTGTCTTATTTTCGGGGAAACACGGTATATCAAATTTCAATCATAGTCTTTACTTCAAAGAGATAAGTACATATTATGTAGTTAAAATGCATGCCTGAATGGCAGAAATAAAATGTGGTCACCCTACTGGCCACCCAATGCTGGACAGCACTGTGTATTTACTTTTTAAGTTGGCAAATGTGGGTTTATGTCCTGTATCTGGCACATACAAGTTTTATATCTGATGTCTCAAAATTAGTAAGCTTTATTATGTCACTCCTCCCATAAGATAAAAAATGAGTATGCATGTGTGAGGAACACATCACTGTTTGAATAATGGACACATACAAATTCAACCTATTTACTTGATGAAGAATGTAAATCATTTTTTCCTTTGTGCGGTGATTTTGAAAGTTTCTGAGAATTATTTATAATTTAAATATTTTGGTATGTTGTAAAACGACATGCCTTTGGGTCTTCATGCAGGAAAGTGCCATATCTCTATAACAAAAAGGGAGAATATAAACTCAACAATAACATTACAATTCCCAATCAACATAATTAATAATTATGATGAACAACAAACAAACATAAGACATCCTGGCACAGAGGGAAATTTTAATTCTGTTACATAGTACATGAGGAAGATTAATTCTATTAGTTTTCACAGGTCCAGCTGTATTTACTGATATTACCAGTAGCTTCCCCTTGTTTCAGAGAGATATTCCGTATATATAATTAAAAAATGCAGTTAATCAGTAGTAAGTATATAATAAAAAAGAGAAATTGAGAACATACATATACAGTAAACGTTGGAGCCCTCTGACGCAGCTTGCAAGGATGGAGGGGGCATTTTGTTTTAGGCCACTGAGACTGTTTTACAGGCTGCAGAATTGGTTAAATATTGCTTGTAGTTCCAAATTGTGTCACGAGATGGCATCAGCAATTTCTTCAAGCACACTCCTTGAGGTTAAATTATGTCACACACAACAAACATTGCATCACCTCCAGACATGAGATACCTATATTTAAACTAGACTAACTGCATTGGACATGTTTTCAATATCATTTTGACATATTACAGACCAGTAAAGTGTTGGCATGTGGTATGCGGAGTGTATAAAGTCATGGATGGCAACCAATTACTTTAGTTAAATATCTCACATACTGTATGGCAGCATTTTGCCTTTGTACTTTGTACATACTGTAAGGCAGCCGATGTGGCGTGTAGATTTTTTTGTATGAATATAATATGAACATAGAAATATAATGTATATTGAGTTACAAAGATTGATTACATCTATCGATATTGATTGTGTATAATTGCTATTGGTAGAGATTAACCCCCACTTTCTCAACATGGTTGCCCTTAACTTTAGAGCATGACACATGCACATACCCGGGAAACCAGCCCAGGACTGGCCATCTGGCACACCGGGCAAAGTTTTAGTATACACAGTTTTAGTATACAGTTTCACCATCTGACTTGACATATGCTATATTAGCAGCTATTGCATTCATGAAGGCTTATGGATTTTGATGTCATAGAAATACCCAGGCAATGATAATGTTTCACATTTTGGGTAGGCTATATAAGCATGTTATGTTTTCTAATACTATGAACATTTTTTTTTATTTTTCATACATACGGTACATTTCTGAGGTGCCTCAGTACTGGGTATAATCAGACATGGGAACTCTCTGGGTTTGACCCCGAGATTGCCGGGTGAAGCACCTCTTCTCCGGTTCTCTGGGTCGCAGGAGCTGGGTCTTGACACGCCCCGCTCCCCGCCCATTTTTCCAACATCCCCGCCCAGTTCCCAATGTCCCCGCCCATTTTCATAACGTCCGCAGGACCGCCCATCGATGTCAGCGGGACCGTCACTGACATCAGTGGGCAGTCCTGTCTGTGTCCCGCAAGACAAGGCTCCGGGTAGCCGGAGTGAAGAAGTTCCCAGGTATGAACATGTGTTGGATTGGTATATAGCTATCCTAAACATAAGGCAGGGCCAGTGACAAATTGGCAGACTGGATGGGCCGAATGGTTCTTAACTTATCTTCTGGACAATGCAGAAATGTTAATCCAAATACAACTAAATCTGGTGGGATTATTTTATCCCCTCAAAATGTATTGAACGACAAAGTCACAAGCCTAATATAGTTGGTCAACTTGAACTTGATCTTGAGCTCTAACATATTGTAGCAACGATGACAGAGATTTTTCATATATAGGGCTATCTGATTTGTTTAAGAAGGGCTGGCCCAGGATGGCATTTAACACAAGGCCAGCTCGACTCTGGTGGGTAGGTGCTCAGTGGTGTGACCTCCTTATAATAGCACACTAACGCTTACTGATTGCAATGAGCAGCACTAAAGCCATGCACTGGACAGTGGGAAGGTAGGTGGGGGGCACGTATATGGCAGGCTGAAAGTCCAACAGGTTTGTGTCAATAGGAGCAATTGTAATATTGCTTGAATGCTTAATTCTTAAATTCCCTAAGTAAAAGAACACCTTAAACATAACTTTTATTTTAAGAATGAATGAAGAGGAATTATCACCTAAACTTAAAATCCAATGTGGGAGTAGATTTCTCTCGCTTAACGAAAGAGGGAAAAAGGAAACGAAGGAGTACTAGGTCAACATTGTCAAATCCAAGCTTGGACACACCATATTATATGATATATTTTGTGTCTATTTTAGGAAGTCTGATACCGCTCTCTTGTTTTTATTAAATATTAATGTTTTTTATGTTCAGTTATGTGCACCATTTTATTCTATTCTGTACGTTCATTTATTATTTTTGTATATGTAGCAAAGCATATTTTGTAGACAGTATGTTGCCCTCAATAAAGCATATTTGGTAATTAATTATTTAACAGCCCATACACCAGAGCTATTTTAGTAGGTCTAATTTTGGAAACAACTGCCACATGACCTTATTTTTTGTTTGTGTTTAACCAGTGGTATGAACGTTACTCTATTCTTGTTTGTTCAGGCATTAGAGCTGTTAAACAATGCCAGTAAGTCAACCTGGGCAGTTGCATCTTTTAGAAGAATACTAAATATCTTGATTCTCATGGAAACAGTGACATGTCAAAAGGATGTTCCAGCTTAAGTATAGAATATGGATATTATTGATCCGTATTTAAGTCTGTTATGAGTTAAGTAGTCATAACTTCTTCTTCTAGTTCTTTTAATGGTTGGTGGTTGTTATAGATGAGTTTTGTATGTATCTGTGATAAAACAAGAAAACGATATTAGAATGTACTCACCATGGTTTAATATAACTCAAGTATTTCATTCTAAGGTACGTATGACATTATTTTATTGTAATAATAATAATAATAATAAAAATAAAATACTTATATTTTTATTTTATTTTTCATTGTCCCTCTTTGAACCCAGTCCCTCTGTAGCCCCCTACCATATGCCCCCCCTTTCTCTATAATATTTGCTGGGTGTCAGTGTAACATAGTGTTCTATAGCCACATTATTGTGTGTGTAAACAGCAAATTGCATAGATATATCTTATTTTTCATAAAATGTTTTCACTCAGTTAAATACCGTACATAGCTATAATTAGAAAGCCGTAGAAAATGTCTACCAAAACCCAGGCCCCTTAGCCAGACCCCGTAAAAACAATATTTCTTTGACTATGTGATATGTGTGCACATAAGAGAATGTACCCATAACACTAGTGCTATAATGTCCCATGTGATCTAATGTAAAAATCTGGGCTAATTATGAAGGAGTGAGCTTGATAAGAGAACTTATTCCAATGTCCTCTGTGGAATATATTAATTGCTAAAGTGTTCTATGCTAAACATAACTCCTTGACTACAGGAAACATTAGACAACATAATACTGTATATTCAGTTAACTGAAATAATTATTTACTCAATTTTGTCAAATGCAAGTATTCGAACACGTTCATAATGTCAAATGAATGTGGAACGTAAAGGAGCAGCTTGGAGTTTGAGAACCTGGGCCATTTACCTTCAAATAGAGAAAAGTCACCTGAGACGTGGAGGTGGCCTTGTGAACAAACCCATCTTTCACACTAATTCTAAACTGCATAAAGGTTAAATGATGCAATTCTGTCTACCTGGGGGATCTGACTTCTGGGTTCATGGGTTCATTTGAACTGCAGCCAACAAATGTCAGCAATATGGAGTGTATTCAGTTTACAGAGTTATACGATCTCTCCCTTAGACTCCAGCTGTTAAAACTTTTCACATACACATGTAGTCACTAGTATATCAGCCTCGACATCTTGTAAGTCTGCATTCCATTGCATAATAGCTGCTGCCATATCTCGCAATGTTGCATCAGCTTCAAAACAGCAAGGGCTCCCATTAACAAATATGATAACGCTAACTTGAGGATTAACCAGGAAAAAAATTAAGTTAAAACATTTTGTTTAGAAATTGTCATATACACTAATATCATATAGTGTGTATATATATATATATATATGTATATAATAGATATATATATACTATATACACAAAGAGTATAAGTGTGGCCAACAGCAGGAAAACTCAACTTTTTTGCTAGTGCTCAACTTTCCAGAATTCTTCTTTATGCTCCTATAGAACATTAGACTTGTATCTGAGAGCTTTGTACTTAAAGTCAAATCAGAGAGGAGTCTGCAAAGATTTTGGGGTGCAGCTGAAACAACCAATATGTACATTCAGCAAAGCAAAGAATCGGCGCACACACAACAGACACATAGAGCAAATTCTATTTAAATATATCTATCTCAAATAGAAATATTCAGGAATTATATGCTAGTTGGGTACTTGCTTCCCATTTTTGTAAATACTTTGAAATCCTGACCAAGACAGGGTTCTGGACATCATTAATAATGTCCAGAGAGGACAATTAATTGCAGGAATGTCCCAGTTGGTTAAAAAGTAATGTAGTACCACTGATTCAGGTCCACGTTAAACAATACATGGAGTAGATAGGGCTCAGCAAATTTAGGGTGCTAAGCAGTATAAAGTCATATAGTGTGATGAAATCCCCAATATTTGTACTTCCGATAGGAGTTTCTAAATAGCATTTTCAGCATGTATCTGATAGTTGGTGCACTAATGAACAGTCATAGTGGCAACTGAGGCACCTGCAAGCTCAGAGATTGTGAGAATTTTCCTAAATTATGTCCTTCAGTTTGTGATACCAGTAAAGTTGTGATCACAGGATGTATCTCAGCCTAGAGCTGTGTGGCTCTTTAATTGTTAATTAAATTAGTTAATTGTAAATACAAAACTAATATGTATGCTAATGGCTGCTTTGGGCTTTTTCATACAAACAGCACTTGCTCACTGCTCCCTACTTCTGTAGTCCTTGATCTTCATAGGTTTGTCTCTCCGAACCTGAAAGCTACCTACTCCCTACTAGTTTTCACGATGGAGGATATCACCAGTTCTCCCCAGCCCTGAGTACTGTTGAAATAAAGACGGCAAAAACCTGTAGATAGAAATAATGTATTTATAAGCAAGAAAGGGAGTCCCCTACCTAATGCGTCACCCTACTATCAGCTCAAAACTAGATGCACTGTACCACACCTGCACACAGTGCTCATGGCCTGTATGCATGGCCTTGTGCCCCTGGCTGGGTGTACCTGGAGCTAAAATAGTAATAGCCTTTTTCTTGCTCTCCAGTGGCAGGCCCAACCGGCGCCCGCCTTTATATTTACGAACCGACCAGCTAGCTATACCTGCTTTCAGGCCTGACCCACACAATCAGTGCCCTAGTTGTGCCAAGCACCCACCTAAAAGTTGTTGCTGCTACCACCAGAGGTAGTAAGTCCCGCATTACTTGTGGGTATTATTCCTTCTCTACCACATCCTCAGAAATGCTAGCATAGAACCAGAAGAAGGCAAAAATCCCCTTTAAGCGTCCCAGTCTGCCCCAAAGTGCGAAAAAACATTGTTCTTTACTCCATCAACTTGCAGCTGGACAAGTCCCTGGCTCCAGCTGCAAGACGCTTTCGAAACTGATGACTTGGTGCTTATGGTCGCCCACAGATGAACTTCCCTCGGGATGGAAAATAAAAGAAATGAAATGTTAGTACTGAGGCTGCTTCCCCCACAACTTCCTCTTAAATAACCCTGCCTATCCTAACACCTTCCATGGTTTCCTCCTATAACCCCCTTAAAGAAGCCCCCCAGTCTTGTACCCTTATCTCCCTAGTCCATCATTGAATGGAGCTGTGACAGCCTAGAGACGACCGTTTTATTGTCCCTGGGCTGTATTCTGATACGGCCTGTAGCCATCTTGTAAATCTGCAGAGACATCTTTATGGTGCTTGCCAGTCTCTTGCCAGAGTCAGTCTCTTGCTATGATTTTATCTCATATTTCAAACTGGATAATGATTAAAATATAGATAGGGAAACACAAGATAAAATCTTAGTTGTCTCAGAAATATATGTCTTAAAATGAAAAAGAAAAAATGTATGGGTCAGACAGAGTATATATTGAGCAATGAGACTAGCAGTCTGTCAATATTTTTCCCTAAAGTCTCTTATGGTTGGTTTACTTGCTTTATACTACTATTTCATTTAAATGAGTTGCTGCAAGTTATATTTCATCTGTAAGTATAGGGAAAACACTATAGGTTTAAATATGTCATTGCATGTTTACAGTGTGCTTGTCAAATTCATCGCAAATGTGTATTAGAAGGTAGACTTCCCGGAAGCATATACGTAACCTGGATGTCTCACCCAGGATGCTGTGTTGGTGGAGACGACACCACCAGCCTCTCCTCTATGCTAGCAAGTAAGTGTTTCAAGGAGGTGTTACTGAGGACATGGTTCATCTTTGGTCCCACATCTGGCTGGTACCAAAACTGTAAATATAGTCACCGTGACCGGATACACTTTGAATTTGTGAAAAGGACAAATGTGGGCCTTCAAGCAGGAGAAATATATCAGTGTTAGAGAGTTACAGTATAAACATACTTGGGAGACAACTAGTCAAGATTCTTCCCATCCATTTTCAAACACAAGATGTAGTTCCACAGACAAACAAATCTACAAACATTCTAAAATATATATTTTGCCTTTGTAAAATAGTTTGGACTTATGTAAAAATCAACTGAAACAAATATAGATGTATCAGCCTGTTGTAACTTTTGCATGTTGATAACAAATAATATTACAGGTTGTTCTGCATTCATATCGTATTTGTTAAAGTCCCATCATTACTGAATTGTAAAACTAGACTCTGCCAGTATCCCAATCAGTTCTCAAGGCCAAATGTATCTTATTCTCAGAAAGCTTCACATAGTCTAGTACTCTATAGTGTTCCATTTCTATTTAACCAGCAGAAACTCATAGTTCTCCCAAGTGTTCTATTTCCCCTAGGGCAGTGGTTCTCAACCTTCCTAATGCCGCGCCCTTTAATACAGTTCCTCATGTTATGGTGACCCCCAACCATAAAATTATGTAATTATATATTGTGAAATATATGTTTTCCGATGGTCTTAGGCGACCCCTGTGAAAGGGTCGTTCGACCCCCAAAGGAGTCGCGACACACAGGTTGAGAACCGCTGCCCTAGGGGTTCATAATGTTTAGTGAATATGAGTGTATCATAGTGTCCTACAGCACGAGAAGTCACATTGTGTCTGCCAGTGGCAGAAAACGTTTTTAATACATTTAACTGGGTAATTAAAATATATACTTTTTTTATTAATACCTTACTCTGTTACATAATCAACAGTAAATAAGTCACAGAGTCACATGATAAATCGTTCTTTTGACAATTTCATATGTTGACAGGTATACTGTATTTGCTCGATTATAAGAGACCCCCAAATTGAATATTAATTTAGGCAAAAAAGAAAAATGATATATAAGAGCACCTATAGGAAAAAGTTTTACCAGTAAAATGTTAATTCATGTAACTATTCAATTTTTTAATAAACGTATGATTGAAAAATATTTATTTTGTTTTATTTGCTGTAATTTTTCAACCTGCCCCAGTTACGCCATTGCGCGGCTTTGCACTACCAAAATGACTGTGCCATGATTGCTTTTTACCTCATAAAGTGACTGTGCATTGTATGCCTTTTGACCCCCTATGTGCCACTCTGCCTCCAGAAATGCCAGAGTGGCATATAGGGGGTTAAAAGGCCTATTATGGGGCAGAGTGGCATATAGGGAGGTATAAGGCATTTCTGGAGGCAGAGTGGCGTTAAGGGGGTTAAAAGGTATTTTATAGAGCACTCAGCCTCCAGAAATGCCCTGTGCCCCAATTGAACACTCCCCCCCACACACACACACACACACTTACCGGTGCTTCTGACTCCCTGCTGTATTGCCGGGGCAGCGGGCTGACGTCTACGCGATTCGCGTTGGCAACGTCCACTGCAGCCGGAAGGAGGTGGAGTTGGCAGCGGGGTTTTGTCTGCATCCATCTCGCAGACCTTCCCCGGCTGTCAGAGATCAGAGTTCCCCATGCCTCGTCTTATAATCGAGCAAATACGGTAATTTCCCAATTTTTTCATATATATAGTAAGAGAGATGGTGTTTCCCTCACCAAGATGTTTCTTACAGTGGAATGTATGGTGCATCACTATGGAAAAGAAATATACCTTGATGTAAAATTGTCAATCTGTGTCACATTTGCAGATAGTATTATATAATAATAATTATTATGAAGTATGGATCTGAGCCAGATGTGCCAAGATCAAGTTTACAAACAGGGCTGACAAGCTCAGGAAACTTGCATTAAGGGATTTATTGTGATTTATGAAGTAGTGATCTGAATCAACATGTGGGGCTTGCAACATTCAGCCTGAGGGCATGTGCACCAAATTGGGGGGGGGGGGTTCGGCTTTACTTTAATTATGTGGGTGCCAGGGTAATAGAACTGTTAAAATTTCTGACTACTTTCTTTACTGCTCGGCTGCTCATAATACGAGGGTACCAAGTCCTTAGAATGGACAATAGTGGTTGCCTTCTCTTGGCAATCTCTGTTATGTGTGGAAAAACCCTAGTAGAACATATCAGCTTGGATAATAACAAAAAAACTCAGATATAGGGGCTGAGCTAAAAAATCAGTCTTTTGCATATAATTTCGTGAATGCTGCAACTAGATTTAATTGTTATAATAAAAAGTTGTGTGGTTCTGCAGTTTCTTTCAACTTTTTGTCCCGACATTGTGTTATAAGCTGTCATGAAAAAAATGACATATATACTAAAAGAATCTTAACATCCTTTATGATAACCTGTATTACTTATATGCAGAAATAATAATATAAACATGTATGGTCTTTCTTTTTATATGCTACTGACATCATGTCATTTGGAGAAGAACAATGACTAATATGTTCGGACCTGTTTTAAAAAAAAATCAGTAAGCCTAATGTTTTCAGTATCAACAGAGGATATTTAGTATTTTGTTGCTGGCAATGTAGGCGTACCTATAACCAAAAAAAACCAAAGCAACTTGATAGTCAATCTCCTTCTTGTCAGCTCTGTTATTGCCCAATTCTTGTTTGTGTGCAAATGAATGATCAGGAATTATTATGTATAATAACATCACAATCAGAAGGAAGCACCGTATTTTTTTAATCTGTTCTGTGTTCCTGTTCACATACACAAGCTCATATAATAAAAAGATGAATTAGGGTCTATGGTGATATGGATTGATAAGAGAATAACAAGCTACCTTTTGATTAAATTAGTTTAATTCATTGTTTTAAGGATAGCTGTAGAAATTGAGTTGATATTTCAAAAACTATGCAACTATGCAAATTTTAAACAATTTACAATATTTGTAGGTAAAAATGTGTCCCACAATCTAGTCCATTTTATTTCTAAGTTGTTGAATATAGATTAGTAGGCCATCTTTTGAGTCAACATGCCTGAAGCTTTTTGTTCTGGTCATTCAGTTGGTTGAAGACCTCATGTTTAAGCGATATACATCCATAGATTCTATTTTCTTAGTGTTTCACAAAAAAATATATTGCTGAAGCCTACATGCAAAAACATGACTATATTAGCCCAAGGGCAAATGGGGTCTTTTGTTGAAGTTGATACCTTTTGTTGAGCTAGCTAGTTAAATATGCTTTCGGGCATTTGTGACACGTATTACACTTTGGTAAATCACATACACAATTTCATATCACAGTTCAACAAATATTAAAAAAAAACAATGCAAGCCAGACTATTTTTTAGTTTAGAAAATCGCCAATATGTATTTTTACTACCAAATATCTATGCTTCTTACATAGGCATCTACTGTATCTACCTTTCCAAAAATAACTTCTTCATCTTACCTAATGGACTGCATTTTTTAAACAACCTGTGGGTTGAATTCCTTGCATTCAGATATTGACTTATGACTTTGAACTTTAAGGTCTTCACCTGGAGGCGTACATGCCCTCTATGGCATGAAATAGGTATGCTACCTTAAGAAGACATACATTACATCAAAGAAGTATCAAAACAAGAAGACGTGATTATAGCCAAGTTAGCTATCTTAGGAAAAAGATAACACAAAGCACACCAGAACCTTCAAGGTCTCAAAGATTTCTTGTACTGTAATCAGGTTATAGAAAGAAAATGTCCCTGGAGCCAGTTTTTTTCTGGGTTTATCTGTGTCCTTCAGGGTGTACCAGGAGGGTACACGGTTACTTGTCATTCTTATGAGAAAACATCCCAGAAGTTTATTTTATTCTATGGACTTGCTTGATTGGACATACAGTAGTCTGTAAACAATCCATGTTGTGTATGCCTCCTGTTACTTTAGTATTGCCATCCCAATTGTAGCTGTAATGGGTCACAGTCATCTGTAATATTGATTGGACCCCCCCCGCTTCGTGCTTCCTACAAGCATGCAATCGCCCTTTTCACTCTAACACCCTGTCTGCATGATCTATTTTATATTTATACATTGGGGTGTCAAATGGAAATCACAACAGCGGTGTAACTACATGTATCATCCTAGTGTGTTCAAATATTTTATTTATGAAATACCAATTGATGTTGTACCAAAGATATACCATAATTGTGCCCATGTTGTGTACAGGATCTACATATCTGTTTAACATAATTAGTCTAGTCTAGTCTACTGACCATTGTAAACGGCACCTTATCCAGTGCATAAAAGCCTCAAAGAAATCGAAACATAGAGCAGAATAGAATAATTGAACATGTTGGGGAAACAAATATTTTCAAATAAAGCACGGAAATACAGAAAGCAATTTTCACTTAGAACCAAGGCATGATATTGATGGAAACAATGATGGAAACAAAGGTTTCCTTATCCTAGTCATTTGCATTATAAGGCTTCACTGTCCGAGCAGAGAATGACACACACAGATCTAATATCATAAGTGTCGGGTAAAGTGAATGGATCATCAGATTCTAGGGTTAAAACATCACATCTCCCCCACATTGCCCCACCTTGTGCGACATGAATTTGGATTAAAACTAAAAGCATCAGCCACATTCTACATTGTGAAGTATTCATGCTTTGTTGATAAGAAAATTAATCTATTGTAACCGATCCCAAAATATTACAGAAGAGTTAAACGTCCCAGTAGTTTGGAGGACAGGAGCAGAAGGGAGACAGGATGGGTGTTAGATGGGAATGTGATATCTAGAGAATGTTTCTTTAAAATGGAAGTAAAAAGAGCATATTTGAAGCAGTAGAGAGAAGTTACATGGGTGGGTTGGTGTAAGTAACAGTTGAACTTTGATGGACTTGTGTCTTTTTTCAACCTAAATTACTGTTATTATGTAAAATGAGAATTGGGAAACCCTGCTTTCCATTTCATAAATGAAAAACATATGCACCATCTGCTGATGTGCTGGATAGAACATATCTCCTGGAATTGACTTACTTCTCTCTACATAATGTTTTCTGCCCAAAAATT
>VKOC01049482.1:0-10943 GCA_009364415.1 Spea multiplicata
TATATATATATATAGCGTAATGCATAGTAGGCATGGACAAATGCATATATTTCGTATTGCATAAAGTGATACAGCCTATATGCAATACATAAAAAAATATTTTCATTGAAACTATGATTGGTGACCATCCGCGATGTCATTTATTGTGTACTCATTTTACACTTATTTCTGAAATTGCTACTTTATGTTCATTTAAAAAAAAATTAAATGTGTCATCCCACCAAAATAAAATACATGTATAAAGACAGATATAAATATAGATAGATAAATAAATATATACATAGAGATAAATATAAATATATAGTTGTAAAATATCTGATGTACATTGGGGTATACAATGTGATAATATCTGCGAGATGTGATTTCATCTTTTATTCAAGCTAAAACAGACTTTCATTTTAACTATACTTTTCTCCTGTTTTCTCAACGGCTAACACGGTGCAAAACCTTTTTATCTTATATTTACATAGCATTAACATTTTACACAGAACTTCTTACAATGCATACATTCAAAGGGTCTGACAAACCTAGAAATGACAGACTAAGATGAAGTTATTTCAGGTAAATATAGGCACACGCTGTATTGCAAAGGTTTAATATTATTTATTATTTTATATATTGCCATCATATTCCACAGTGCTGTACAATGGGAATTTATTTACTTGAGAAATAAATGATATTTTTTAGCCTGAGGGGGAGTATGACATATGACGAAAAATATGTGTAAATGTGAAAAACTGCGAAAGTTGGTGTCACTCTTTTCCATTAGCAGCACAGCCTGGGGCCTTGGGCCTATTGTCCTATATGAAGCACAGAGAACCGCACGTACACGTACACTAACACATCACCGTCTGTGACAGGGATGGCGGGAGCGCGCACCCATAACAATAACACATCACCGTCTGTGACAGGAATAGCGGGAGCGCGCACCAATAACAGTAACTGAGCCGACCCAATGGCGCAGTGACCGCGAGCACTGACAAAGCCTGAGGGCGGGGCTAGAACGTTGATGGAGCCCGGGGACTTGGGGCGGGAGAGCGCACCAACTAAGTGTTCTGTTTAGTGCGCGTCCCCGTCTGTCGCACGTCCCCTTGTTTTTCATGAATGAAATCCAATCGGGCAGATATAAATAGCACGGAAAGCTGCTGACGTCACGGAGCGCGCTGGCCGCAGCTGGAGGTTGGGGTTTGCAACTTGCTGCGCCTTCCGATTCACAATTTTGAGTGCCTGAGAGGGCGGGGAAAAGAAAAAAGGGTGGAAAAAAGAAAGGAAAAAAAAGAGGGTGGAGATGCCGAGAAGGGTAGAAATCGGCCCCCGGAGATGAATAGGGGTAGGGACCGCACATCACGGAGAGAGGAGACAATGGGATCGCGATATGGTGATCTGCGAACTTACTGTAGCACTTAACCTACTGCCATTGAAGAACAATAGCAAGCTGGGCATTCGGGTATAACGGAGGATCCGGGAGATCCACACGGGTGCGTATGTCAGAATGCATTCATTTATTATTTATATATATAATATATAGATATCATTTTTTTTAAATTTTGATTATAGAGGCGTCTTTGAAGGATATATATATTCGCTCATCGGAACATTAACTCGGGTGGCCGCGTTTCATTACCATATGTCGGTGTACATGCATGTAACTGTCATCCCCAGGTTCCCGTGTAAATATTATCATGCGTCCCCTGCAGCCGCTTTACATGCATGCCCACAGTAGCGGTGACATGCAGGCTGCGAGAATGCGCTCTTTAGGTGAATATTTAATGGCAGCGAGCTGGTAATGGTCGTTTGATGGTCGGCGAGTTGAAATAACGGGAGTAAAGAGACGGAGAGAGGCGTTATCTGAGCTGCCAGGAAATAAAGCAGATCAAGGCGGATGTAACGAGGCTTTGTGTTCCCTTTTTGTTAGTGTCCGCTTTTAATGAGCCTCTTGTGTGGAGGGAATGCGGGGGGCCGCCCGGGGCCGGCGGAGCTGCGGGTGTTGTGGAGCCGGCCGGGCGCTGCACACAAAGGTCCGGCCAGCGGGGCTGCCGGGTCAGCGGAGTCTGTTGTGTGTTGCTGTGACAACAGCTGTAGGCAGCCATGAGGGGGCTTGGAGAACATAAACATGCCATATGATCGCTTATAAATAGTAGGGTGATATTTGGCGAGTACTAAAAATAACGGCATGTGATGGCTGTGTGCCGCATGGCGTCTGGAATCCTACGTTTAATGGTTATTTCTTTTCAGCGATGAGTTGAACTTGCACCGGTATTCCTTCGCTGAATATTTCTATTTAGTTATCTTTCACTTAGTCTCATCACACTCAGCCAGCCTAAAGCTCTGATCCAAGCACTGGCCGAGATGGGGCCCTGTAAGATTCCTGCTTATTAACTGGCTTTTGGATGCTCTTGTTTTGAGTGCCAGGAAGTGGAGTGTTGAATTCTGAGAGGCTGATAGTTACGTGGAACGGCCTTCTAGCAGAGGTGGTAGATGTTAACACAGCAAGGGAATTTAAACACACATGGGGTAGGCATATGGTTCTCCTGAGTCTTAAACAAGACCAAAGGCTGATTAAGATCTGTGTGAATGGTTCTGATCTGCCTCTGGATTCTGTGTTTCTACAACATACAGTATTCTATCTCAGCATCCTTCTAGGAAGTCCTTATTCCAGAGGGGGACGTGGCGAACATGTAATAACCACCGATACTTAACGAGGCGGACACTCCTGAAATATGATGTAATAATGTGTTTACTGCCGTATTCAAGCAGCCCTGATGTACATTTCTTAATCAATCTTAAGGACGGGTTTTGAGTCCTGAGGGGTGATGAATACACGGACACCTGCATGCGCGGACTATTAGTCACATGCGAGTCACTGCTAGCGTATGTCCAGTGGCTGGTTGGTGGGAGGGAATGGAGCCCACGTGTCTATTGTCTTGTAATGTTCCTGAACAGATACATCATGCAAGGATTCAGACTCCACTCACAATGCAGTCAAAGCAAGAAACCATGAGTGTGAGTGCGAGTGTCCGGTGCTCCAGCTCATCAACCACTCCGAGCCAGCCCAGTGAGTGTCTCAAGGAGACAGGATCCTTGGCCCAGGATAAAGCAAGATTTAATCAATACATTGAAAGATCTTTTTACTGATTTAACTACATTATTCCCTGGGCTGGCGCTTACTAATTCGCACTTATGTGTTAATGTAAGAAAATATAGGCCAAACACAAACTTCGAGAACTTCGGGAACAACACATAAATATGTATGTGCGTCAAAAATAGGCAGAGTCATTTAGATGCAAACAAAGGTAAAACATTTAATACGAACAAAAATAGACGAAGAACATAAAAAGAAGATAACAAAAATACAAAACAAGTCTTACAAATCCTTGGAGAGGAATTTAGTTCATGACATCTGTCCTACGCATTCCTGAGGATGGAGGGAGGGAGTGTTGGGACGTGAAGTGTCCGTGGATGGCAAGTACATCTTCACTCGACCTCTCTTCCCATGCCTCTCCATGTCTTACACAGGCCTAGCTTATATGTGCCTTGGATAGTGATGTCAGTCTATTGGTCTTCACCTAATTGGGTAAACATGCTCACTAAGATCTTTACGTCTAAACCCTATTTTAGGTGGCCACTGTAAGCCTACTGTAATGCCCTTTTACAGTTACAACTACCATGCACTAACAAGTTACCATCCTATCTATAGAATGCATGTTCAGCAAATCCTTCATTCCATAATTAAGGTCAAGGAAACCTTGAAACCTACCATTGAAACATATTAATATATCTTAATTATCATTTATTTATGCCCAATAATTACATATCTTTGACTATTGCCTATACTAATAATTTCATATGGTCCTTTATCATATTCTTAAGGTTAGAAGAGATGTTAAATGTGTTAGAATGTTTTACAGTTAATCACAAAATGTACATTATATGGCACTGAGAAATACTAAATGGGCCAATTCTAACTTTCCACAGCATGAAGGGTTCTGGCACAAAGTTTGAAAAGTGTTCCTATTACCATGGCAACCAATTGAATGTTACTGCTGATTGGACCAATCCATTGGTTTCTATGGTGATAGTAACAGTTTTGAACTTTGTACCAGAATCCCTATATGTGTGTGATACGTGTGTGTATGCATACATACATGCATACATACATGCATACATACATGCATACATACATACATACATACATTGGATCTACATATCTTGTAATGAAGAAAATGTAGACATGCCCAATTTCCTTGCTGTACCGAAACAATAGCTGTCATCGTGATCATTTCCTGTTTTTATTCTTTTTATTAAAAAATCTACCTATGGAATAATGAGGTTACTCTGTATGGAAATGAGTCTTCGCTTTGGTCATGAAACCATCTGTTGCTTAACCTAATCAAGTTTGCCGAAGGGTAATTGCAGAATGAGCGATGTAATCCATATGCACTTATATATAGTCTCTGTGTGTGTATATATACCGTATATATGTGTATAGTAATAATATGTGCTTTGTGGATGATTTGGAAGTCATCTCCTTTACATAGACCCGATTTGAGACTTTTAAAGGCTGTTAGATACTCAAAGCCAAGACGCCTATTTATTTTTCCCGCTGCCAGATCTTTGACAAGTACAGCCTGGTAGTATGTAGACGGCAGACACCCACTCAGTTTAATACAATTTAGCATATGAATTTTACATGCTGCGGGGCCACACCACCTCTAGTGCAAGCATACAGAATTTACAGGTGTATATAGTATACCATGACTGGTGATATATTTTAACTGAAGTATAATAGATTGTAAGCCAATCATGGTGTCATCTTCACCGGATTTGCTGAACCTGATCTCGGTAACTCATACGGTCCCCCCATTTATGCCACAAATTGCCAAACCAGAACTAACAGGATATCCAACTTCTATACAGGCAAGAAATACAGAAGCTACTAGAAGTATATCACAGGCAACTAATCGTGAAGCCATATCACTTCTATTACCTATATGTTCTTCCTCTGTAACGAGTTACACTGAACCAATCAGGGAAATAATTGTTTCATTACAACGGTCACTGCAGCCTTCTTTTTGGGTGGAAGTATTAGGAAAATATCTGCACTACTTTCCAAGGTTAGATAGCCGTGTAACGTATTGATTACGGAATAATTGGACCCCGAGCGGTTGAATCAAACAGCGATAAATTCATCAGGTCGGAGGTCTCCTGCGGAGTGTAAACGGTCTCGATGGTTTTCTCTTTTCATCTGACTTGTATTGATCACTGTAGCTCAAAGCCTGTCTGCTCCCACGGTTGTGGCTATCGTGTTTTCCGATGACGGCTCAGTATTATGATGTCATTGCAAAGCTAAAGGAAAATAGCGAGAAGACTTTCTGCCACCTTGAAAATAACATATTTTAAAATCGTAGCCCCATTAAGACAAATATGCCTTAAAGTGAAAGGCTTTTTGAATATAGATGTAATGTGTTTCCCGGGGCACTGTCGAGAAAAAGGCTTGTGTATTACTCGATGGGAATTTTTTGAATAATAATTTACATATGATAAATTAGCTAAAAGTGTGAAAAAATGATGGAATGTAGGAATACTTTCAAAAATAGACATGTTAATAGTTTATTTTTATCTTTTAACATAAAATCAAAGAATGTGAACAGAAGAAAAATCTAAACCAAATCAATATTTGGTGAAACCAGCCTTGGCCTTCAAAGCGGCATCAGTTCTAGGTACGCTTGCCCCTTTAGAATCCATCAGTGTCGCTTGGCTTTCTGAGTAGAGTTCTCACCAATTTGGTATTTTACCAGCAGCCTGGTTGAAATAAATATTCAATAATAGTAATAATGCCATGGAAGCAGTAACCGGGTTGGTATTAGTTTTCTGGAACCCAGCGGTCTTCATAGGTCTATACGAGCTCTTCTGTGTCTAGTAACTAAGGAGGTCTCATATGGTGAAGTTAAGCGTGGTTCCTGGGTACTCGTTGGCGCGCTATTCTCAGCACAGTGGACTTTCTAGAAAACTACATCTAGACTGATCTTGCTTACTAGAAATGGACCTCCTCTCCCAATGACTCTGTAGTATTTAGCATTACTTTAATGAGCTCCGAGAATAAATGGCAGGTTTAGAGAGCAGAAAAGCTGAAGTGGTATAATGACTGATTTCCTCTGAGAATACAAGGTGAGAATGAATGGTATAATAATTACTGCACTGCAGTACAACAAAAAAATACGGTGTGCCTCAAGTTCAAATTGTTTCCATGTGTGTTGATAAAAGTTAATATTTAATACGAACCACAGCATAACATATGTATCTCATGTTTTTTTGTTTTCGGTAAAAGTAAGTGAGGAGTGAAAAGAAATGTACTTTAAACCACAGAGAGCAGGATCTTGCCGGACTCCCTGGGGTGAAACCTGCAGATGTTCCGTGCCCCCTGTCTCGTGGTACAGACAGTGGTTA
Source organism: Spea multiplicata (assembly GCA_009364415.1). NCBI lineage: Eukaryota > Metazoa > Chordata > Amphibia > Anura > Pelobatidae > Spea > Spea multiplicata. The sequence continues at coordinate 6,448 of VKOC01049482.1, forward strand.
ATAAAATTGTAAGCTTATTCCAGAAGCTCTACTAGATTCCAGATATACCTTAAGCAGACTGGTTTTTGTTTGGGGAAAACAAGAGGGTTCTCCTGTGTTTACTCCATCCAAGTGTGATCGGTCAAAACAAGAGTTCACGGTTAAGGGAGTTTCAGTAGCTATAAAAGTGTGCGCCTGTTCTTTAGTTCTTATTCTGTGGCTGAGTCTTCACAGTGGAAGATTCTTGCTGTGTTCCAGGATTATAACACCATTGATCTCGTCTCTCTTCAGGTCTGCACCAATGGACACTGATATGGACTACGAAAGGCCCAATGTGGAGACAATAAAATGCGTGGTGGTGGGAGACAATGCAGTAGGCAAGACACGGCTTATATGCGCAAGAGCATGTAACACCACCTTAACTCAATACCAGCTCCTGGCCACCCATGTACCGACCGTGTGGGCCATTGACCAGTATCGTGTCTGCCAAGAAGTGAGTTAAGAACCGAATCCTTGTGATATTTACTGCATGTTCTAGTACTTCTTCTAGTTCATTCTCCACTATGATTTTGATAAACTATCTAGTACATTAACCTCACCAAAGATGTATGCAGTGGCCATGCTTCTAAAGATGGCAATTCTTTGTATGGAGCAAACTTCATGTTCCTATTAGCTTCCCTCTCTTGGCTAGGAATACAAATACATATTAATATTAAGTACATTTTTCTGAGAGGTTTGTTTAACAAATTATTACCCTCAATGTGTTCATTGACCGCGCAACATTGTATCGCACATCAACCAGTTAAGAAAGAAAAAAGTATAGTTAACACAACCCGAAGTTGTAATTGTTATAATCGAGTATGTTGAAAAGTAGTTTTCAGATTGGAAATTGACGGCAACGTGCCGACCTACAATGCATATGTAATTACTCTTGAGAGTCTTATTTTCCTGCTCAATAGAATATTTCTTGTCTTGTCTTTGAATATTCCCAGACAAGCAGATTAAAAATCCACCTTTAATCAATGAGGAGGCTTTGATGTTAGTTGATGTTGCTGGTGAAATATAGGCACCAACCAGAATTATTTAACAGTGTAATATTCTTAACACAAACAAAAACAGGGCTCCATGGAGTGTTGGAAATTATATATTTATATTTTTAAATTAAAAAATACAAGACATGGCTTACTGTCCACAAGAAGGCAACTCGGGGCTACTTGCCAAGTAGAGAAAAACTAAACTGGAGAGTAGAAAATGCATGCGTGTCAATGCTGCGGTTTTGATCTTTTTCTATTTATGGCATATAGGTCCTTGAACGCTCCCGGGATGTCGTGGATGAAGTGAGTGTCTCTCTCAGGCTGTGGGACACTTTCGGCGACCATCACAAGGACAGACGCTTTGCCTATGGAAGGTAGGGGGGAAAAAAAAAACGCTTTGTCTAGCACAGCACAATGTACCAAGCCCTGCGAATATCTGTACAGATAAAGAACAGTGAGCTTTCCAACGATTAATGGCACACTGTATTAAAAGCACAGGCTCCTGTTTCACGCAGTCTGCATATCTCATCCATAGAGCTAACTCTGCAAAGCAACCAGCATTGACCTTCTGTGCTTCATCTGCACCTTCACATCAAGAAGAGTCCTGCTGTCAGTGGCAGTAAAAATGTATGTGTGTGTATGTATGTGTACATACATGCATTCATACATACATGCAAATATACATATACATACATGTGCATCCTGTCCATTTAGTTTCCCCACATGGTGTATTCTGTCTGCTAGCTTCACAAACGATGAAATATTTGTTATGGCCCCCACATGAGGTAGGCTACCTTTTGCTAAACCATTAAATCTAGCGAGAAGCAGACACATGCATCACTGGGGTTTATTCACTAAAGTTGTATGTCTCTGATCACAGTTTAGTTAATAAACCCCAGGAGCACATGAAGGATGGGTTTGTAAATGTTGTATTTTAGCTAATCCAGGATCCTGAAAAACAGCCATTAACCGTTTTGGTGCTGTTTCTGCAACTAGCAGTGGCAGGTTTGTGTTTTTTGTTTGTTTGTATTGCTGGTTGTGTTGCTTTGGGACAGTTTGGCCACAAACATGGACAAGAATGTGATACGGCGAATGCGACTCTTTGCAGCCTCAGTAACTGTTACTATGTTACACAGCCGGATCTGGTTTCCGGCTGTAAATCTTGTGTGGGGCGTAATTTCTAAGAACGCAATCTGGTTCTTAGTTTATAAAACAAAAGGCTCCAGTTTTGCCTCTTTTAAAGCTGCAGATGCACTGATCCAATGTTTAAAGGCGTTTGTTACAACAGCTAAGATTTTCTTTAGGTGCTTCTTAAAAACCAGAGGTCGTGAGTCATTAAACGCACAGCGTCCTGAAATCTGCTTACACAATTACATTACAGTGAATTCGTAAGCTCTTGGATGCCTGAGGCTAAGTGTGTACACAACTTTCTAGAAACTTATTGTGCATGCTTTCTAGAATGCAAATTCCTCGTTTGACACCAACTGCTGGTTATGAATGAGAGAATATTCTTTAGTTACTGACTCACCTGAGCCCAAGCAGGCATCTTCAAAATGATATGGTGATAATGATGATGATGACATCATAAAATACACAAAATATGGCATACAAACAAATGGGTATCAACTTCCCCCCCGAAAATAGGCACTTAAAGAAATTCTAGTCAACAATGACAATTTAGTGTGTCCAGGATGTGTGGTGCCTCATGACCCGCATTATCTCTGTAAACTTTACTCTTTGGTGGTAGGCCCACTTTTAGGCTTACATAGTCTGATGTGAGGTATCCTGGTCACAGTGCAAATTCCATGTACACAAAGAGCTGATATTCTTACAAATTATCAGAATATTGTGTAACTAATGTCAGTGTGACACAAAAAAAACCTTCCTCTACATAACCTTGGCATTTTGGTCACCATGGGGCTATGGAAAAACTGCTAAAGATTAAAAAAAGCATATAAGGCAAAGAAAAGTGCTCCTCACCGCCTGTTTCTGGACCTTAGTTGATCTTTCCATATGGGCTTTGCCTTGTGCTAGAAGTCCTGCGTGTAAACTGTTTACAGGAGCTTGCCCTCGTTCAGGGTTACTTTCCTCGAAAGACACATCAACTCCAAAGACGTAATTACTTAAGTGTTTACTTAGGATTAAATATTGGCTGGAACATATGTGCCGGAACAGCAAGGTCCGTAAGTCTTAGTCAATACCGGCCTTCTATGTTAAGTAAATATGCCCTTGTATAACGTAAGCACATGGCATTGTGACTCTTCATATGATCTTGTCTTCATGCAGTGAAGGCCTTACAAGGCCTTCCTCCGTTATACCTGGGCTTGTGTCCGGTGCAGTAAACATGACAGTTGATACCGAGCAAACAAGTCTGTTTTGCATATCCTATATCTTATAGTGCTGTCAATTATTTATATATCTATGAAATAAAACTCTATCATCAAAAATCGTAGCAGTCACAAGACGTTCCACAAATAGATTCCTGGTAAGTAAGTCCTGTGACTGCTCCAGTTTATTTTGGGTTTTATTACTAGTCATTTGACTTGCATCAGGGTATTTTGGACATGCAAACCATTAATGCCTCTGTATCTGTGTATTTTCTTTTTAATATAGTTAGTATGCGCGTTGTTCTTGTATTTTTTCCCCAATAATTTCATGAAATAAATATTACAACAGTAGCACCCTTTGTAGATTTTGTTTGGTTAAGTAAATGTGCGTATCTAGAAGTGTTATCTATAAGTGATACATTTTTGATCATAAAAGCTGCCATGAAGTCTTTCAATGACCTGGAAAATTTCCTGTTATGGGGAGAAACCAGCAGTGCTTGCTATTAGCATATTATTTTTAGAAACTGTTTAGTAATGATATTCCCGCAGTCCTAGAGAAAAATAGCAAATAAACAAAACTGGTGTTGCCAGTCCTAGATTAGATCATGATTTAATGCCAAGCAGTACATTGTGTATATATATATATATCAGTCTTCAAAACTAGTTAAAATGTATTTTTAGCCTGTAAATGGTGTGTTTAATGGGAAATCACATAGCACGCAAAGGTTTAGGTGTCTTAAGCCAACCTGATTGCTATTGACTGTTATTGATGGCATCCAGTCATTTACACAGCCATTGGCCTTTGAGCATGTGGTACTTGTGCTTATTAGCTGAACGTGTCTGAAACCTACGGTTGATGTGCTTTTCAGGTCCGATGTGGTGGTACTGTGCTTCTCAATTGCAAATCCCAACTCGCTAAACCATGTGAAAACCATGTGGGCGCAAGAAATCAAGCACTTCTGTCCTCGAACTCCTGTGATCCTTGTTGGCTGCCAGCTAGACCTGCGTTATGCCGATCTGGAGGCTGTGAATAGGGCGCGGAGGCCATTAGCCAGGTATGCATTGCGATACTGGGTATACGTTTTGTCTGCGTTTAATCTCAATTTAGGGGCCAGCAGCAATGGCATGCTTAGTAAACAAAGCCATGTTTAATAAA
>VKOC01049488.1:0-13112 GCA_009364415.1 Spea multiplicata
GGAGTGAAGTTGCGCTCTGCAAAGGGAGTGAACAATGGGGGTTTGTATAGGTGTCAGGCTGACCGGCTTTGGGGCAGTTGGCCTGGTTTTAAATTATTTGATTACTCTGTGGTTTGGGCCAAGAGTTGTGGTTTGTTTAATAGTTGTTGATACAAATTGTTCTGATTGGTTATTGTGTATAATTTGGTATAAGCTAAATAAAAGACCACGGCCTTTGTTCATCCAAAATTGTTGCAGTTGTCTTATTTATTTATTAGTTACAATTGGTTACAAACATTTACACCATACAACCACATGTGTTTTTTAAAGAATCTATATCAGGTCTCTTCATTTTAATCTTAGAAATAAGATATTGGACTGCCTTGTTGCATCAGAAGCCAACAAATTAATTGCTGTTCAAAAAGATATATGTATATTGTACGTAATTTATTCTTTAATTAGCAAATGGAGTTGGCTAATTCAGACCTTGGCATGCAGCAAACTATTTTCCTAAAGATGTAATCTCTCCGTATCCACCGGTGCTTTGGCTTGCTGTAATAAGCCAGCTCTGATCTGCTACCAAGAAGTTCCAGCCACTTTAAGTATCATTTTCTTCTAGCCGGCAGCTGTACAAATTGCGACCGGGCCTTAAAGAGCCATGTGCATCGCATGCCTACACATTACAGAGAGCCATCAGAATGTTCCTTAATTACATTACATCTTAGTGTTGTAAACCTTTAGGTCGAGATCCAGTGCGGCATCTTCTCGGGGGTGTTAGGACGTGACTACCCTTTGTAGAATACAGGAAATAAGTCGGTCATTGTGGTTTTTTATTAAGATAGAGATAGTTTACAGTCTTGCTTTTGGTAAGGCAATAAAGAGATTAGTTTCCACTGAGCTTGCCCTCTGCTCTACCTTCACACCAACACTGGTTTTCCCTTCCGTTGTGTTCTGTAGGTTTTGTTCCGGTATGTTCCTTGGGATTGTCTCAGATCGGACGCATGAACCTGGGAAGAGATGCCAGCACCTTCAAGTACTACACCATGTGCGGACTGCAGGAGGGTTTCCAACCCTTTGCTGTCAATACGAACAGAGGTGTTGCCATGTGGTTCAGCAAACGCTTACCCACTTTTGTAAATGTGCCAAAAGATCATCCTCACATAGAGGTAAAGACTCATTCTGTGTCCTTATGCCCTAAAGCACCCACCCGCCGGCAGGGCCGGACTGGAACTGAAAAGCAGCCCTTGAAAAATTTGGAGAGCAGCCCCATATAGTTTATCTCACGGTCGCGCTCTTTAACCACACGCACCCCTTATACCCGAGTCACACATTCTTTTTATCTCATTATTTGTGTTAAAATGCCAGAAAGCAAAAGTGTTAAAATGCCCTAATAAATGCAATACATTACACAGAATGGGATCAAAACATTTGCTACAGCGAACATTTTAGATGAAAAAGTTCAGTGGAACAAAACAGCGATCACATGATTCTTCACGATATTCTGGTAAGAAACTTTTATTTCTTTATTAATTCATGTAGACTATTTTTACATATTTAATAAAAGCTATGATTGAGACATGTTTGGTTTTTTTTCCTTTTATTTGCCAACCCTACCCCCGAGTATGCACATCTGCCCAGGCTGCCACTCTGCCACCCTGATATGCCTTCTAACCTCTATATGCCACTTGCCTCAGAAATCTATATACCCCCTATATGCACCTCTGTCCCTGTATGCCTTTTAACCCCTATATGCCACTCTGCCATATAGGGGTTAAAAGGCATATCATGGGACAGAGCGGCATATAGGGGGTATAAGGCATTCCTGGAGGCAGAGTGGCATAAAGGGGGTCAAAAGGAATATCATGGGGCACTCTGCCTCCAGAAAAGCCTTATGCCCCCCTATATGCCACTCTGCCTCCCCGATATGCTTTATACACTCCTATATGCCACTCTGCCCCATGATATGCCTTTTAATCCCCTATATGCCACTCTGCATCCAGAAATGCCTTATACCCCTATATACCACTCTGCCTCCAGAAAAGAAATGCCTTATACCCCTATATGCCACTCTGGCATATAGGGGGTTAAAAGGCATGCCATGAGACAGAGTGGCATATAGGGGGGTAAAGGGCATTTCTGGAGGCTGAGTGGCATAAAGGGGGACACACTTACACACACACACGTGCTGATTTTTTTTGTTTTTAACACATACAAAATAATATACATTTTGTACAAAAAATACATTAGTTTACTCACCTTGTACTTCTCTTGACTTCCGTCCTCTGGTAGCTGCACACTGCCGTTCTCCTCTATGCTGACAGGAAGTCACTGACCTGACATCCGGTGCTGCAGCAGTCTGAGTGCGAGGGGGCGGAGCTTCCACCCCTCACGCTGCTCCCATCACTAGGCGGCCATCGCACACGGCTGCTGGGTGCTGATGCCGCCGGCGATACTGTAATACATTTTTAAAATGTAATATGGCAAGCCGGACCAGCTTGCCATATTAAATTAAGAAAAAAAGTATTATAGTAGCACCGGCTGGCCGCATCAGCACCCAGCGGCCTCTCAGATTAGATTTCGGGCAGCCTGGGGGGCAATTGCCCCCCCTGCCCAGCCCGCCCCTGGTCCCAGCCCACAGACCTGCCGGCCCACCGGGAAATTTCCTGATATCCCGGTGGGCCAGTCCGGCCCTGATTGAGCCCACAATTCTAAAAAAAAACATCTCATATAGCCATCTATAGAAAACGCAGGGTCATCATAGCCTTCTATAGCTGGGCCCGGCCCTTTATAAGGCACTGAAGGGTCATTGATATGAAATGGTCCGATGAATAGACCTTTTGGGGCTGGAACCCATGCGTATTGTGACTTTCTGCCTAGCCAAGAGTAATGTGTAATGTTGTAATAAACGTCTGGATAGCCATACCTCAGGAAGATTCATTTTGAAAACGTAGTAGAATCTTAGTCGGGACGACAAGAAACAACTGATACGTAATGTGTAGCCCATCATCTTCTCACTGGAAAACATCAGCATAGTTAGTATTGCGGAATTGGTGTGTTTGGCGGCTTTAACTTTATAGAATGGGAAGTTCCAGTAGAGAGAGAGAGAGAGAGAGAGAGAGCGAGACACTATGAGATGGACGCGAGAGAGAGAGAGACACTATGAGATGGACGAGAGAGAGAGACAAAAAAGGCAAAGCGCGTGTCGTGCTATGAAGTCTTCTTTCCTTCTTTGGACCTCCACAATGCATGGTAAGAGTTCTTCAAGAGTTAACGTCATTATACTGCAGCCAGACGTTTGAGACAGTATAAAGACAGTATAGAGACATAAAGACAGTATAGAGACATAAAGACAGTATGAGTGCAGCATAGAGTCAAGAGAATAGACCCTGAAAAGTAGTATTTACAGTGAGAAACGCGGCAGAGACGGGAGGAACCTGGACAAACACCAAAAAGAACCCGCAGGCTGTGACATCCGAAGGCAGTGGAAAGCAGTCCGCAGCTTCATATGACTGGGTTTGTTCTGCGTATTAAAGAAGGAGTCATTTATATAATAATCCAGGGCCTGACAAATTTCTTTTAAATCTAGGAGCCAGCTAAAAAAGTTAGGAGCCAGGATGTTTTTTTGCCCTACACTCACGCTTTGCCCCAGCACCCACAGTCTCGCACTTTACCCCAGCCCTTACTTTGCCCCTGCGCTCAGTCTCACACTCAGCATGTACTGGCTGACTTGGCATGATAGGAGTACATGCTGAGACCTGGCTTGCTACCCCCCCCCCGTATTGATGCTGCACATCACTTAGAGCCCCCTGTGCCATGCTCCTCCCCCTACTTACACAACCATGCTATCACACACACTCATTCATATACTCATTCATACACCCTCCTTCACCCCCTTACCTGCACTGCAGATCTCTCACACGCAGACTACCATAGGGGCCCTGCTGATTCTCTCTCTCTGTCTCTCTGCACGAATTTCTCTTGTCCCGCCCACTGGGAGGAGGAATGGAGCAGTCATGTGACATGAGATTCATTCATGTGACTCCTCTGGTTTCCTGCTTCCTGTGGCCGGCACCAGAGACGCTGCTTGCACAGTAAGATACGCGGTTAAGCAGCGCGGCCCCTTCGGGGATTATTTTCGGCGGTTTTTTATTTGTATTTCGCCACCGGTTTGGCTCACAAACACCTAGGCGCCAAGACAGAATTATCAGTCGCCACGGCGCCCTGCGCCTGGGATTTGCCGAGCCCTGTATAAACAATAAATGCCCTCTCTCCCTTCCTGAGTATTATAAAGTTAATTTGAGATGTTGTGCAGGGCAGCTAAACCCCTTCACCTGTAATAACAGCAGACTGATATATCAGCGGCTGAATGTACTGAGAGTGCGCAAACATGCGCCGTCTTTGTGTTTGCTCCACCAAGTAACGCGTAGCTTTTTGTTACCCGGGTACCTTAACCGCAGAGCAAACGCTTTCCTGAGAAAACCAGGTTTCTGTTACAAACGTTTGTGTAATTACACAGAGTCTGTGAGCGCATCTTATTCCCAGCCACCGAAATGCCTGTCTGATTTGTTTCCGTGGTGCGAAGAAGCCAATATAATTCTGGGAATCGAGAAAATATTAAACTGCAGCGATAAGATTAGCCGCGAGATAACAACGTAACAGGAACCTCGTCCACATCGGACTGTTCTGTGGGGCGTAACAGCAGGGACGGCAGAAGTGCTTTTAACAGGTTCAGGTTCGGTGTTCCTGGGGGTCAGTGGTTTTCCATCAGACGTATAAAAGTAATTATTACGTCGTATGAAATGTATCGATGTCACCTCGTGACGGTTGCTTTATGTGAATCGTTCGTGTACTTGGGAACGGCAGGGAAGTCGGTCTGCCCCGGGTGCCACTCTGAGTGTCTCCTTACCTTCTCCGCCGGCCGCTTCCATGCATCTCCTTTCCCGCAGCTTCGCTTCTTCTCTTGCCTCTTCTTCTTCTGTCTTCTTTCACTTCTCTGCGTTATCATCTCCGCTGACCAGGTCTCCAGGAGTACTACTGCAAAAGGGTAGCCTGTGAGTGAGAGTGTATGAGTGTGAGTAAGAGTGAGCGAGAGTGTGGGGGCGGCTAGTGCCAGACACTGTAGGTGCGCCCGTTGTTGAATGTTTATGTTTGGAGAGAATATGGGTGTCACAAATGTGCTGTTATTTGTAGAAAATACCCCTAAGAAGATAAAAAAGGCACCTTGTCTGCATAAGATAAAGGGAAATGTGGGGCTGTGAATGGTAAATATATGTAAAATATCACCTTTGCTATTAGGATAGGTTTCATTAATGTAAACTACATTCTAGACCGTACTAGAGTGGAATAGAATGCTATTCTAAGTCACCCTGGCTAATCAACCAGATAAACACTTTCTCTAGAGAATAAAATAAGACCACAAATAAATGCAATGTTTACACCTTATAATGTTTGTCGTTTCTGATGAACGAATGCAGGGAAAAGTGGTAAAAAGCTGTAGGTAATGCAGAGCCTGGGAGGGAGATGCCAGCTGAGCATTAGGTGGGAGACAGTAAGAGCAGATGAAGAAGCCTCCATGACCGACATGGGAGAGACCGGCTCTGGAAGACTTCCGTGAGTGGAGCGTGCGAGAGCGCACATCATGCCGACAACCGACATGAACACGTTTCAGGGGCCGCTTTATCTTGGCTCAGGCAGCCAACACGTTGCTTAAACTTTCATATAGAGAGTCGCGCTACAGCTGCCAGTCACACGTCAGACTTTCACAATCTTCAAATGAGTGCAGAAATGCTAACAAAAATCTATATATATACTGTATATATTATTATTATTATATAACACAGATTCCATAGCACTGCAGAACGAAAGTATCCAGATAAATCTGAATGGAGGCAGAAATTGCATTGGGGCTGCCCTTTATTGGTTTACATTTTACAGATGACTTTGGTTTTGTGTACACTATATACACTTGTATACACTATAATGTACTTTATCATCCAAAAAACAAGACATCACAATGATTGGTAGGCTGTAAAAGGGCATCCTTTCTCCTGGTACATAGGGGATCGAGTGATTATTAACAAAACCGCAGAGAAAAGCTGGCCTGCGTTACAGAAATATAATAAAATATATAATATAATATATATTTTTTTCAGAAAACATGTATTTATCTATTTGTACTTTTGGCATTGCAGTAAAATATTTAGTCATGTTTGTAAAGTATAACCACAGAGATCTTCTTCTTCACCTGAAGACTTCATTTCCTACAACATCCTCCCCCATAGTGTCAATCATATATAATGATATATATAATCATATAGTACCTCAACCTCCCTCCTCACCTGAATCCATCCTCACCTGCTTCAGCCCAGTTACACCCTTTGAGGTTTCCAAGGTCCTGTTGTCCTCACCACCTGTCCCCTTGACCCTGCACTCACATCTCCTACTCCCCCTCTCTAGTGTCTTTGCTCCAACCCTAACCCACATCTTTAATCTCTCCTTTTCCTCTGGTCTATTCCCATGCTCATTCAAACATGCCATCATCTCCCCCATCCTAAGGAAACCGTCACTTGATCCCACATCCCCATCAAACCACCATCCAGTTTCACTTCTCCCGCCAGCTTCCAAACTGCTGGAACGATTATCCTACAATCAACTGACAAACGTTCTCTCTTCAAGCTCTCTACTTGACCAGTGACAATCCGATATCTGTCCACAGCATTCAACAGAGACTGCACTCACTCAAATTACTAATGGCCTCTTCACAGCTAAAATGAAAGGCCAATTCTCAATTCTCTTGGACCTCTCAGCAGCCTTTGACACAGTCGACCACCCCCTCCTCCTACAAACCCTCCACGCTCGTGGCATCCGTGACACGGCTCTTTCATGGACTAAATCCTACCTTTCACACCGTACTTTTAGTGTCTCATTTACTGGAACTCCTCTCCCCTACCGCTATCTACTGGTGTTCCTCAAGGCTCAGTTCTTGGGCCTCTGCTATTCTCCATCTACACATAGTCTTCCCTCGGACAACTTATTTATTGTATGTGTTATTGTATGTGTTTCTAAATTGTTCTTCTGACTGTAACAGCGCTGCGGAATCTGCCGGCGCTTTATAAATAAATGTAATGTGATTTTCTCTGACTCGACTGGTTATAACAGAGCAGACGGTGTTTAATTAGCAGTATCAGCGTAGAGATACATCGGCACATGTATTCGTGAGCCCCACAAACGGCACGCAATTCAAGAAGATAACTACAAAACATTACATACGTAAACTACATCCCTTATCATTAAAATGTATTTCTCCTATACATTTTCCTAGCGGCACATTAATCATAAACAGGTCTTATTAAAGCAAAGGTTCAGACCCGGGTATAAATATAACCGAAAAGTACTATTTAGTATTTATTAGATTCTTCTGCTCCACGCTGCGCAACATTTCCACAACGCGGTGTCTCTTAACATGCACTTTACGTTATATGCTACGTGCAGTTATATTGTTGTTAGCTCCTAGTTAGGGGCTATAATATGATTGCTTACTACAAATGAATGTGATGTTGGAGCTCTAGGACGCGCATGTTCGGGTGAAATGACATTGTTACTCTCGTTTTATCCTGTAAACTCTGTTTGTAATTGCCTCATTGCTCACGCCAACGATCAGAATTGAACTGTGACATTTCGTAGCTGCGACTTTCCAAAAAGCCCAGTTTTATTCAGTGAATATTTATAGAACCGACGCAGAGTAGAAGTGTCTAACGACTCATTTATCTCTGTCTTTCAATAGGAGAAAGAGATTTCTCGGTGGCCTGTCAGGGAGTCGGTGAAAACCATGTTGGCGACAGGCTGGAGCGTGGAACGTTCGGAGGAAGGAGAAGCCCTGGCACTGCGCAGGGAAAATGAGAAGATGCGCAGCATGTCCCAGGCCAGCCAGGTATACGAGCGATCAAATGTATGTTACAAGCAGAATCATATCCCAGGTTACACTCAGGATGGCCAAGTCACAGGTTCACCTTCTAACTGGACTCCACATTCTAGGCTACATCCGTGACTAACCAATGGTATGCTTATATATATTAAAGGGAGCTGGCTGGGTGGAATTTAAGAAGTAGGCATATTGGTTTTTAGCCTACATAATCACAGATTTCGGTTTTATGGGTGGTAATGTGAATCTTAGCCACAGCCTGCAAGATTAGACTTGTAACGGACTGGTCTCGTATAGATCAAACCAAACACCATGTCCAAAGATCACTAGCCAACGGTGAATGCAATAACCGAGGAGAAAATGAATGCAATCATATGAAACCTGGAGATGTACTATGTAGGACTCACGTAGTCCATCGAGTTAACCTATGCTTTGATTGTTTACGATTCGAACATTCTGTCTGATCTATGTTTTACAGGGAAACGGTTACACTCCTGTCCCAATCGATCTGAGCAATGTTGTCCTTTCCAGAGAGCTCCAGGTTTGTGTCCCCGTTATAGTTTATTTCTTTTCTCCAAACCGATTTTGCCCATCTGATCTGGCCATTACTCCCTGCTAAACTCTCTATTCAGGATGGCCATATGCCTATCCCAGGGGTAGGCAATCTTTGGCTCTCCAGATGGTGTGAACTACATTTCCCTTGATGCTTTGCCAGCATAATGACTGTAAGAGCATTATGGGAGATGTAGTCCACAACATCAGGAGAGCCGAAGATTGCCTACCCCTACCGCACTGGCCAGAAAGTTGTTCCAGTTATCTACCGCCCTCTTAGTGAAATCCGGTTACTTAGTTAATGAGGTTGCCAAAAAGTAATCTGCTGATAAAAGGTAACGTCTACGGAGGAGCAGATTTCATTGGCGTTGCCGTAAATAATCGACTTAGCGTGGCGATCAGGGAAAGTCACCCAAAATATCACGTCACTGACAATAATGGCCGCCTCCAGGTCTGCAGACGAAGGTTCCAAAGTTTAATGGAACCAAACCAGATGAAACATTTTTTTGTGTGTTAATGCCGACCGCCAGTACGGTGTACGCTGGATTTTATGGTGAAGGAGAAAAATATTGCCGTTATGAAAATCAGACTTGACATTTTATGACATGTAAAAATCCTCTAGTTTTAGACTATGGCCTCCATCTACCACTACTCTTCTTCCGAGCTATACATGTAGAGATCCTTTAGTAGATTTTTTTATTTTAATCCAGCAAACGATTCACCGTTTTCGTAGAATTCCTAGACAAATCGAAGTTGATGTCAGAACATGTTTCGGGGCTTCACAATGTATGTATGTATGATTAATTGTCAAATAAATATATATTTGTATGTATGGATTATAGCCCCCCAAAAACAAATGGGATTTGATGCAGGATGACTTGGGTTTGGGAGAACACCATGGGCAGTGACCTAATAAGGCAGCGTTTCTCGTAAAGTTTGAAAACTGTGATGAAATCTTCAAGATTGGAATGTTTTCCTCCGTGAAGGTTATTTGTCAAAGTTATCTGACATCAAAAGTGAGACAAAAAAACCCTCCCCAGAATGATTGTACATAAATAGATTTATGTATCGTGGAGCCTTACTGGATTTTTCATAAAATTATTATTATTAAACCGGTCGTTCGCTCGCTCTGCACGATGTTTTTTTAAGGCTGTACTGGCCTATTTCTTGATCTATGCAGCAATTAAAATAAATCTGTAGCTTTGGTCAGTTGTCTCTGCTTCCACCGCTTTTGCAGGGAATGGTTGAGGCGATGGCTGAAAGTTATCATAATATTTGGGCCAGAAAGAAGAAACTAGAATCGGAGAGCAAAGGTAAGATATACATTTGTTTAAATGGTGCCTGGTTTTAAGAATAAGGGCGCAATCCTGTCCTCCGTTGTAACAGCACATAACGTGAAATGTAACTGATCTTTATCGAAGGCTCCGCTTTGCATTTATTAGTGAATGTGGCTTTACGGTACACATAGGAGCACCCAATCCGGAAAATTATCATTTACAGAAAGGGAAAACCAATGCAAATAATCTGTCTGATGAATGAATTGTTGGTTGTCGGTCTGCAGGCGGAGGGAGCCGTCCATTACTTGTGCCGTACGACACCCCAACAGCCAAAGAGAAGTCTCGAGATCGGGAGAAAGCTGCCAGTAAACGGTGACGCCGTATCCAGGTACAGATGCCGCATTTAGCGTTCAGTAACATCTCTACTTTTTTGTTCATATATTCATTTTATTATTATGCATTAAATAAGATGCACATATTATTATTATTATGTTTGTTTAATATATGTTTTGATAATAATCGTTGCAGGGGATTAAAGGACATGGAAGTAGATGCTTCATCCATGGAAAAGAGATTTGCCTTCGAGTTCCTGAAGAAGGTTCTGCATTATGTTGACTCTGCACAGGAGTTCATTGCTCACTTAGGTGAGATGTGCCGAGTTGACCTGGTTTGGCATGGCGTACACCGTGTATACAGTAATAATGCTTTTATTACATTATGATTATTTCAATCATACGGCTCTTTTTAGATCATGTACCGAGGACTTACAATAAATATTATTGTCTAACATTTCTATTTAAAATGTACCATAACAGAGGCTGTTGTCGGCAGCGGAAAAAGCGAAAAATCTCCCCACGAGCAAGAAATCACATTTTTTGCTAAAGTAAGTGGTTTTGAAACATTCATAAATGTTTTCCCCTTGTTACGGTTGTTTGGAACGATACATGAGATATTAATAACGATATATTAACCCTTGCTGCTTGAACTTTCATTGCCTATGGGATTGAATACATGTGGAATGGTCACATCATTTATGAAATCATTCACACATCATTTATGAAATTATTCACAGCGGTCCTCGTTTACATCCTTGGCTATCGATAGAGCGAAGATGGATGAAACTCTATTTTCCTTTCAGTTGCTCGTACCAGGTGATGTTTGTCAGCATCCAGGTAAATCCAGCGTCCTCTTTTTTTCCCCGTTCTAGGTTCTCCTTCCTCTCGTTGACCGGTACTTCGAGAATCGCTGCCTGTACTTCCTCTCCTCCCCGACCAAAACCCTGAGCAGCAGCGGCTACGCATCCCACAAAGAAAGAGAGATGGCGGCGAGGTAGGTGGCAATCGTGTGGTTTCTAGATGTATAAAAAGCGAAACCGTCATCTCTTTTAAGGTTTTTAAACATAATTCGTAAGAGAACTAAGCAGAATAAACCCGATAGAAGAGTAGTTAGAAGGTTAAAGTCCCAACAGAGACGTTGCTTTCCCGTGGCCTATAACACAAAGGAACAAAGGAATCTATCACATCATGATGATGATGTCACCTAAATTAGCTGTGATGGGCTTCTGGATCATGTACTTGGAACGTAAAAATGATTTGAATGGTCAGGCCAGATGAGCTGAACGGTACTTCCCTGCCATCAAGTTCTGTGTTTCTATCTTAATTGTCAACCTCTGAGTGCTAGGAAGTGACAGGAGAGTAAGCCAGTTTAAATGTATGTCAAATAATGTAACCAAATCGATATGTATCACATGTGCCGCGTTAGTATGCCACCGAGAACAGCCGTTTAAACTGATTGAGCGTTGTGATTATTCTCTCCATGAAGTCACTTTTTCGCTTGGATGGTAAGCAGTGTGGCGCACAAGGACCTGTGTAGACAGCATAAAGCTGCTCAGCACCATGTTTGTCGGAAAGCTGGACATTACTGTTCTTTTACATTCTGTTTCTCGTCACTCCTTGACTGTTGACTAATCGTTTCATGTTGATTATTTTTTTTTGTTGCATTTAACGATTCATATGTAAAGAAAGTATTGCTTTGCTGAGAAGGTGGTGGATGAGTGGAATTACCTTCCTGCCAGAAACATACAGGCTCGCCTCTTGATTTCAGATCCTGTAGGGTCATAACAATAAACTCCTGGGCCCAGCTGGTGAGACCCCCTGGTTTTATAAATGCTTCCCTACTGCACCCCCCCGCCCCCCATACACCTGATTATAAGCAGCTGGGAGCCGTTCTTGTATATTTGCACGGAGAGTCGCGTTTGTTGGAGTCAGCGCTGGGTCTGGCTGGCTTGAGTACCGGCGCACGGCTGAGCAGGGGATGCTTTTGATGAGTTGCATCTCCAGCGTGGCAATAGCTGGGTGGGTAACTAAAAAGAGCAAAAATATAAGTGAGGATTTTGGTGAATCCCTCAATGCAGATAAAACGTAAAACATTTGGCGACACTCAGCTGTCGGACGCATTAAATACGTTGGCTGTCACCCGAGCACTGTTTGGCATAGATGGCTATTTTGTTATGTATCAACATGCAGTATTTTTAATGTCGCTAAATGTCATGCTTCGGGTTGGCTTATTGTATAAAACTATAAAAAGGAGCTGGGAATGGCAGCTGCTTCCACATTTTCCATAATAGGGAAGGTCCATTATATACAAGCGACGGCCTCTATAATAAAACCGAAGAACCTTTCTAGCAGAGACTTTTACAATGGAAGCTATCATCGTACGTTTTCTTAAGAGAACCCGTTGGATTCGGAGGGCTTCGTCTGATTTTCTTTTTCTTCTGTCGGAGAAAAAAGTCTCAGGTGTATCAGAATTGTCAGGATCTCCGGAGAACAAATGTCCCAAATAGAAAGTCACCGTGAAGCCAGGCTCTGCCACCTTTAGTCCCTCTGGTATTCTGATATCGGAAGAGTTGGAGGAAACAACACCCAAGCATTACAGGGCATGGGGGGGGGTTATAATATGGTCATAATCAGGCAGTTATGGAGAAATGTGAGCCGATTTCAGTGTGTCCAGAGAATAATAGCGTGGGGATATTTGTGATATGTGTTCTCAATGAGCCACGGCAACCCATATCCGAGACCCATGGAGCCAAGCGGAGAAATCAGCCGCTCAAAAGAAGAACAGGAAAGCTGCATAGACCAAGGATGGTTTTCAGGGAATCGAAGCGCAGCATTTCATTAAAATATCGTAAAACTATGTAGGGCTGCAACTAACGATTATTTTAATAATCGATTAGTTGACCGATTATTTTTTCGATTAATCGGATAAAAGAAATGAATGTCAATTTTTCATTTATTTAAAATAATTTACTAAACGAATGATGTTAAATACAAACAGCAGAATAAAAAAACTTTGATAAAATGGATTTCTTGTCTTTATTTCCCAAC
>VKOC01049495.1:0-11657 GCA_009364415.1 Spea multiplicata
GGGGTGCCTAAAAAAGGCTATAAAGTGTGGGGCTATAAAGTGTGGGGCTACAATTCAATACTTTGCCATTTTAAGGTTCCCCCCTTAATTCTTAATGCACCTTACTTACAGAGTGCATGATTAATTAAGGGGTGCCTAAAAAAGGCTATACAGTGTGGGGCTACAATAAAATAGCTTTTTAAGGTCCCATTTTAATTTATGATAATTTATAATGGAGCCTTAGAGTTTAAGGTAGGGACCTTTAAAAGGGATTCAAGGTTGGGGACTACTTGGCAAGTTCTTTATGCTTAGTGTGTGTGGGGTTTTTTTTTGTTTTTTTTTACATTTAATGTATGGTAGGAGGCTACCACCTTCCTTACCTAAACTTTAGATCTGCAACCTTGATGTAGATGCAGCAGACGTGACCTCCACTTCCTGCACCAGTCTGCCTCATCTACATCAATGTTGGGAATAAAAAATCAGGGAGGAACTAAAGTTTCTGCTCGTGTTGCCGGGGGACCGCATTTTTGCCGGACCGCACTGAAGAAAGTTTGCTGGTACGGTCTTCCAGACACCCTGGAGAAGGTAAGAAATGCTAAACCCCGATTATAGGCCGCACCCCCACTTTAAAGATTTAAATTGTGGGAAAAAAGTGCGGCCTATACTCGAGCCAATACGGTATGTATAGGTTTTATCATCATACATACAAAACACAGAAGGATCACAAATGATTACACACACAAATAAATTAGGAACATTAATATTTAATTTTGTGGAATATATGCACGACCACATAAATCAAGATCTATGAATGTACACATACAAAATAAAGAATTATCACTAATGATCACACAAATTAGGAATATTAGATGTAGATCAATACTCATCACATTCAACAACTCACTTTTAATTTAATTTTTTATTTATTCTCTTGTCTCATCCATACATAAGATGTATAATATTGTCCGTTTGTTTTCTTTGCCCATTAATGTGCACTCTTTTGTGTGGATCGGAGGACATCCCGTTTGAGGACACGAAGATATTCGGGCAGTATTTAAATTACTTTCTGGACACAGCCGGGCACAGTTGACATCTCTCGCTCTGCTCTTACTCCGCCCCGTCTTCGTATGTGGTCCGATAGCTGGTTTACATGAAAAAGAAAGGAGTGACGTTTCCGCCCTGCGTTACACGTAAAGGCGCTGCCACTCCGCGTTTCACGTAATGATGTCCCAAACCCGGAAACTACACACAGATAACAGCTGACCACACAACGTAGAGGCACATTGATTATCTCTTCACTTCTCCTGAGGAAGCTATAAGCGAAACGCGTCGAAAAGAACAAGAGTTTTATTGTTTTTAGCAAGTTTTTATTGGACTACTTCGGACACTGGTGAACTTTGGGACTTTACATGCTTATGTGCACAGAGATCGATACTGTGCCAGACATAACTGTAAATGTATCCTGATTCCTTATTCCACATACCCGAGATACCACACCATTTTAGTCTGTTTGTCTTCCAGATTTTATGAAACAATTAAACACAATTTTACACTGAAATTTGTGGATGGCTTGATACTATCGATTTGTTTGTGAGTGGATTTTTTTCTATACACTTGTGTCTGATTGCAATATTGCACTATTTTTTTTTCCCTTTTATGTTCTGTGCCCCAACTGTTTTGTATATTGATGTTTCCACACTCTGAGGAATAGTGTTATTTGGGAAGCTGCGAACAAAAGGGAAGTATTATTATACCACTACCGTATTTGCTCGACTATAAGACAACCCTGATTATAAGATGACCCCCCCAATCTGAATATTAATTTAGGAAAAAAGAAAAAGCCTGAATATAAGACGACCCTATAGGAAAAGTTTTACCAGTAAATGTTAATTCACGTAAACTATTTATTTTAATAAAAGCTATTATTGAGAAAAATATTTTGGTTTTATTTCCTTCTATTTTCCAACCTGCCCCCCAGTTATGCCTTATACCCCTTATATGCCACTGTGCCCCATGATAGGCCTTTTAACCCTCTAAATGCCACTGTGCCCCATGATACGCCTTTTGACCTCCTATGTGCCACTCTGCCTCCAGAAATGCCTTATACCCCTATATGCCACTCTGGCATTTAGAGAGTTAAAAGGCATATTATGTGGCAGAGTGGCATATATGGAGGTTTAAGGCATTTCAGAAGGCAGAGTGGCGTATGGAGGGTTAGAAAGGCATTTCTGGAGGCCGAGTGGCATTAAGGGGGTTAAAAGGCATTTCATAGAGCACTCTGCCTACCGAAATGCCCTATGTCCCCCATTTAACACTCCCCCGCCCCCCAAACTTACCGGTGGTTTCAAGTAAAGCTTTATGTCTCTCTATAATAACCTTAGTGCAAAAGGTTACAGGTCCCTTGCTGAATTCACCTGTTTTTACATTGGCAAAGGCACTCACATTTAGAACCCTGTGGTTATTATCATGTTTGAGCCTCCTTTTCTGAATATATATGTGTTAACATCCTTTAACCTTTCCTGGTAAGTTTTATTCTGCAAATCATTTTAGTATCCGTTCTCTGAACTGTCTCCTTCTGGAGATACAGGCTCCAATACTGCACACACGTGTCACCAGTACTCTGTACGACTGCATTAGCACTTCCCTCTTTCTACTGCTAATACCTCTCCCTATACAACCAAGCGCTATGCTAACATTTCCTCCTGATGCATTGCATTTAGGGCTGCAACTAACGATTATTTTAATAATCGATTAGTTGGCCGATTATTTTTTTCGATTAATCGGATAAAAAATACATTTTTTTTAATTTAAAATAATGTAATAAAAAATGTACAATTTACACTTTCATCTCTTTATTGTAATGGCCTCTCTCTCTCTATTCACCTTTTTATTTTACTGACATAATAATAAAAGCTACAAGAACCCAAACACAGTGTTTCTCAAACTAGGTTTTAATACAAAGTTATTAGTAAAAATTACTTGCATGGAAAGAGTTAAAATACTGGCATATTAAATGCCCATGGGGTGTCTGCTTTTAAAAAATGTATGATTTCATGGGTTAAATTGAATTGGCCAGGTTCAACAATGTCCCAATTAACACGGAGGAGCCAGAGTGGTGTATGGGAGGGTGGCTCCTATAAACCCCTCTGACTCCTCCCCCTCCCATACACCATTCTGCCTCTCTCCCGACTCCCTGGTGTTTTGTGAGCCTCCATTACTGCCCTTCACTTACGCTGAGGCTTCAAAGTGCCTGTCAGTAACGGAGGTTCACAAAACACCAGGGAGGCGGGAGAGAGGCAGAGCTGTGTATGGGAGGGGGGAGGAGTCAGAGGGGTGTATGGAAGGGGGAGGAGTCAGAGGGGTGTATGGAAGGGGGAGAGAGAGGGAAGTGGGAGAGGGAAGTGGGAGAGGGAAGTGGGAGACGGAAGTGGGAGACGGGCCGACAGTGAGGGGGATCCAGGTCCCCTGCAGTGTTGCGGGGGATCTGGATTCTAGTGTTATAATTAGATCTCTGTTTGAGGTCGGATTATATAAGGAGAGGAGTTTTTCAGAGCATTTGCTCTGAAAAAAACCTTTTTTTATAAATCGATAAAAATCGATTCGACTAATCAATGAAAATCCTTGACAACAATTTTCATTATCGATTATTATCGATAGGTTAGATGTTACCTTTCACATATAGCGCCACCCCTCTCCCTTTCTTGCCCTTCCTGTCTTTTATATGAACAGTACCATGGTATTGCTACATTCCAGAGAATACCACCACTATCACAAGTCCATGGATCTAACTCCCTAAACTGCAAACTTTTGTAGATATGAACATAGTTGTAATTAACACACATGCTACAGGCACCTTCTGTTTTGGGGAGCAAAATACATGCTTCTTCCTATTACCTTTACAGACCAAGCTCCCAGAGTCAATAATAATGGTTTTAATATGAAACCAGCTAGAGAGAATGGTCCCAGGACAGAGAAGTCAGTTCTGTAGTTGGCGGCCCGCACTCCAGCAATGCTTTGTTTAGCCCCCTGTTTAGGTTTATTAATGCAAGTTTGATCAATCACAGGAATTTATTTTTTAATTACATAAACTGATAGAATGGCAAGGAATAGGCATTTTCCCTTATTGTAGCAACAAACATATGTCTCTACTACAGCGACTTTTTAAGAGCCAAACAGTTTTGCCTAAAATAAAGGAATTTTTTAATGTCTGGATGCATGGTTTAGAAGTAATGCACAGGCCGAAAATTAAATTGTTAACTTACCAGAACATGGACTGATGCCAATATGGTTTAGCTGCTCCAGTCATATTCTCTCCAGCAAGTCTTCCACTCACAACTGCATGATCATGGTGCTCAACACGTCGACGGCCAAGCTTGATGTCATAGAAACAGGCAGCATCACCTGCCTGTCAAAAAGGCAATTGACATGTCGCATTTAATTAGATGAACCAAGTTTAATTCCCCAATAAAAAAGATAACAGATAATGTGCAGTGCTAAAACGTACTAATAACAAATAATAGAGCTTTTTAAAGCTTGGTCTCATTTAGCGGATCGGGTCAACCCAGAGATGTAAAATTTCTGGAACTTTTTTTATTCAGTAAATAATAAGTAACTAAATTTGCTTTATTTGTTACAAATGGAAGAAGGTCTCATCATTTTACAGAGAGGAGTAAAAGAAAAAAAATTATTTACTGGCCATATACAGATTATAGGTAAATATTACACTGTGATGGGAAGACCATTAATAGGAATCATTTAGATAAAGGTTATAAAGATAACCTAATTTTTAAGACAAGTTAAACCTCTTACCTGCTATTCCCATATTTAAGGCCCAACTGGGAAGACAGAGGCAATCAACTACTGTAAAAAAGGGAAAAAACTCTGGTTTCTTTCCAGGTCTTCCCATCTCTAGGTTAACATAGCTTGTGTCTCACGTATGGGTCTTTGTCCGCACTGGCTTTTTCCATTAGTGATTTTGCTGTCTGTACGAGTTTTGCAGCTCATCCATTGCTTTGTGGATAGTATGGACTCGAAGTTATGTGAGGAAAACTCCATGCATTGGCGAATGCTTTCAATTTGTTGGATAGACATTAGGCCCGTTATCTCCGGGATTCCATACCTTGCAAAGGCAGCCTTAATCTTGTGTATTATAACAGTGGTTGTTGTGCTGTGAAGTCTATTCAGCTCGAAATATTATTATAATTTATTGTTTTATATAGCGCCATCAAATTCCATAGCCCTGTACAATGAGTAGACAGGACATAACAAGTAGTATGTGACATAACAAACTGACTTACAGAGACAACAGGTGAGGAGGGCCCTGCTCAAACGAGCTTACAATCTTACAATTCTATTATATCTGCTATAATGAACAGTTATGAGATAATCCATATTGTGCCAGATGAATACGTCAGTAGCGATTTGCCACGTTCTGTCTGGTACTCTGTGGCTGAACATAGGCTTTCTAAGGTTAGAAGTACAGTATGTAAGGCATATAGAGCACTTACTGACAATTTCTATTTCCTTTCCCATTCCAGGCCAAGACAAAATATCATGGGCTCTTTGTTTGCATTTTTCAATGCCTAAGTGGGTGTCGTGTATGCATGACAGCATTTCAGGACAAAGGGTTGAGGGAATGACAATTTTCTTGCCTTTCACAATTATGCTATGTAGGTATGATAGTTTATCTCGGTGATAGATTTGGAAGACGTTTTGGGCCCATTTTCTTCAGTCATCAGGCCAACCATTTTGTATAATGTCCTTTAGGGTTTGATACTAAGTCCCTTTCAGTCTGAGCTTTGATTTCGTTTATTTTTGGGTCACGGACAGTAAGACTGCTATATACAGCGTGCACTTGCACTTACTAAGGCTTGAGTATTGGTCATATAATCACTTTCTGGATAGCGTGTCTGCAATTGAAATGTGTCTGCCTGGTCGATGTGTGAAATTATACCTCTGGAGCTGTAGAGTAATTCTTTGAAGCCTTGGACAACTTGGTGCCATTGGTTTGTGCATGATTGACTCGGGGTTTATGGTCACGTTCCACAAGGATATGGTGGCCATAGATACATTGATGAAGATGCTTACAGCTAAACAATATGGCAAAAAGCTCTTTTCCAATTTGCACATAGTTAATTAAATTTTCAGTGAGTGATTTTGATGCATACGCTATAGGTCTTCATCATGTAACAACTCCACTCCAAGTTTTAGTTCTTTTTGTGGATCAAAATATCCTAATACTGGTCCTGGCTTATATGTGAGCAGCTGTACAGCGTCCCAAACAAATTATCTTTTATTTATATAGCGCCAACAATTTACTCAGCGCTTAACACAACACATCTATTCAAGTGGTATGACAAGACGAAAATTGATAGACTAAGACAAACCGATACATTAGGTAGAGAGAGCCATGCTCGCAAGGTAAAGTCACCTTAAGGAATCTAGTGACATTGGAAAGGTTGGGTGCAAAATGAGAGGTAGTTGATCATACCTAGTAACATCGCGTTTGTCTTTCAGTGATCCCTTGTTTTTCACAGCAGTGATTTTAGCAGGATCAGCTTTTATTCCTTCAGTTATGACAAAATGCCCAAAGTAACTGACCTCTTTGGCTCAAATAATGCTTTTTTCTGGGTTAAGTTACATTCATTTATAAAGCGCCGGCCGATTCCGCAGCACTGTTACATTCATTAGAACAATTTATATACACATACACTAACAATACAATAACAAACTGGTGCAAGGGAAAAGAGGGCCCTGCTCTTGCGAGCTTACAATCTAGTCGGTGGTTGAGGGGAGTGAGACAATAGGAGAGGACTGCTTGGATGGGGATCAGTTTATCTGGTTGCGATGATGTGTTGAAGCTGTTTGTTCAGATTGCTTGATTAGGATGATGGTAGGGAGCACTGTAAAGGAATGTTGTATGCTTCCCTGAACAAGTGGGTTTTCAGAGAGGTTTTGAAAGACGCGTATGAGGCAGAAAGTCTGACGGAACGGGGAAGGGAATTCCACAGGAGGGGAGCAGCACAGTTGAAATCCTGAATACAGAAGTGGGAAGACGTAACAACAGTAGAAGAAAGCCGCAGGTCATGAGTGGAGCGAAGAGGGCGGGTAGGGGTGTATTTGGATAGGAGGATAGAGATGTAAGGTGGTGCCGAGTTGTTAAGAGCTCTGTAGGAAAGGGTCAGAAGTTTAAATTTGATTCTGAAGGGTATGGGGAGCCAATTAAGTGATTGGCATAGTGGAGCAGCGGATGAGAAACAGCGGCAGAGAAAAATTAATCTAGCTGCAGTGTTGAGGATGGATTGAAGCGGTCAAAGGCAGGAGAGGGGGAGACCGGTTAGTAGAGAGTTGCAATAATCCAGGCGGAATATCACAAGTGAGTGGACACTCCTATCTCTGGAACGCTGCAAGGTTTTTATCGTGCTCTGCCTTGGTTTTCCCGTAGATGAGGATGTCATCGACTATTCCACTGGAATTCATCTTGGGCTAATATTATCCCGAAAGGAAGACGTTTGAACCTGTATTGCCCGAAGATCGTGTTGAAAATAGTGAGTCTGGAGGATTCTTCAGTGAGCCTAATAGCCCAATATCAAGATCTATCATCTAAGATACTGAAGCCCCTCGTAGATTGGGCATGATATCTGAGAGTAGCCAAAGGATAATGTCGTCATTTAATTGCCTTATTGAGATCTCTTCGGTCTAGACATAACTGTAGTTTGCCTGTACATGTCTTTTTAGTAATGACCGTGGAGTTAACCCAATTGGTAGGCTAAGTAACCTTAATAATGACATTACTTGGACGGTTGCAACGAATAGTAGCAGGTTAATGAGGCCAAAATCTATGTTCCTTTTAGACCTAGGATCGGAGATGACCTTGTGCCAACGATGTAGAATGTTAGGAACATTTGAGTGTCCTTGTGCTAGCATTTCAAATTGTGTTTGCCTCCAACAGCTAGGCTTCCACAACCACGACCATACAGGTGGCAAGGTACCAGTTGCCAATCACATGGCAGCAACAATGCATTTAGGCATATAGACGTAGTCAAGACAACTTGCTGAAGTTCAAACCGAGCCGCAGAATGGTGACATGGTTGTTGGTGCCAGACAGGCTAGTCTGAGTATTTCAGAAACTGCTGATCTACTGGGATTTTCATGCACAACCATGTAAACTAGGGTTTACAGATAATGATCTAAAAAAGAGAAAATATCCAGTGAGCGGCAGTTATGTGGACGAAAATGCCTTGTTTTTGTCAGATAAGAACAGGCAAACTGGTTCGAGATGACAGAAAGGCAACAGTAACTCACCATCTCTGAATGCACAACACATCAAACCTTGAAGCAGATGGGCTAATGCAGCAGAAGACCACACCGGGTGCCACTAAGCTAAGAACAGGAAACTGGGGCTAAAATTCCCACAGACTCACCAAAAATGGACAATGAAAGACTGGAAGAACGTTTCCTGGATTGAGAAGTCTCGATTCCAGCCATGACATTGAGATGGCAGGGTCAGACTTTGGCATAAATAACATGAAAGCACGGATCCATCCTGCCTTGTATCCACGGCTCAGGCTGGTGGTGGTGTTATGGTGTGGGGGACATTTTCTCAATTGAGCATTGTTGCTGACCATGTTCATCCCATATTGATCACAGTGTACCCATCTTCTGATGGCTATTTCCAGTAGGATAATGTACCATGTCACAAAGCTCACATCATCTCAAACTGGCTTCTTGAACACGACAATGAGTTCACTGTACTCCAATGGCCTAAACAGTCACAAGATCTCTATCCAATAGAGCACCTCTAGATTGTAAACTCGTCTGAACAGTCAAATTGTTATGTTACATACTACTTGTTATGTCCTGTCCACCCATTGTAAATCACAATGGAATTTAATGGCGCTATATAAAACAATAAATAAATAAATGTGGTGGAACAGGAGAGTTGCATCATGGATGTGTAGACGACAAATCTGCAACATCATACAATCATGTCCATATGGACCAAAATCTCTGAGGAATGTTTCCAGCACCTTAGTAGAAAGTATGGCTTTCTTTACATACCATTATTATTATTATTATATCATCTAATTTACCGTACTATAAAAAAAGATAAAATATGGTGATTTTTTGTTAAAAAAATGACTTTTTACTGCAAAAACTAATGAAAAAACCTGCTAAATAGATTCAACTATTTTTCCTGAGTGTAGAAATACCCAATGTTTTTCTGGGGGTTTTTTTTGAGCGTAGTGATACCCCACATGTATGGGTTTGTTGGGTTATTTGGGTGGTAAAAGGCCACCTTTGTGAGGTGTGTATTTTTTTGCCATGTAGACATCTGGTCGGTCTGTGCCCACGTCCAATATTTGGGACATCTTTGAAGCCGGCCAATTCAATTTACCCCATCAAATCATATATATTTTTTTTAAAACTAGGCACACTATGGGCATTTATAATGCCAATATTTTAACTCTTTCCATGTGGGGATTTTTGTGAAGATATAGTGTGAATCTTGCTCATAGTGTGAGGTCTTGCTCATAAAAAAAACTTATTTTTGTTTTATTTTTTTGGTGACAGTGGGGAATTTTTACATGTTACAATATTTTTTTTTTTTTTTTTTAAATTAAACATTTTTAAACTATTTTTTCACACTAATCTCACTGATTAGTGAGCTGGGCTCCATTGACTTTGCATGGTTGAATGCAGTACCAGAATTCAACCTGCAGGAGGAGCTTGAGAGTTCTCAAGAGGGTCTGGATAGACCCTCTGTGAACTCATTCAGTTTTCTATTGTTGATGCCATCTTGTGAAGGGCGGTAATGTCATTTACATGATGGCACTTGTGGCTGCTCTTCAAAGCAATCACAAGGCTATCGGGGTAGGGGGGTTGTGTTGATACATGCCTTGATACCGCAACAGCGTTAATGCTTTTTTTGCCTGCCGCCGCCATCTTTTCCTGTGAGGAGGGCTTTCCTCCCCGGATCCACGGTCAGCCTCACTTGTGCATGGATAACGGGCTTTGTCGTTATCACATTGCACTTCAAGCCCGTACATGGATGGGCTTTGCCGTTAAGGGGTTAATGTGACCTATAACATGAACAATTCAACTGCAAAACAAACTGAAATCTTTGAAGGGGGGACACCAATAACCTGGTTGCATAAAGTGTGCACATCCTCTTATAACTGGGGCTGTGTTCAGAATTAACCAATCACATTGAAACTCGTGTTACATAGAAGTCTTTACACATCTGCCTTCATTTAAAGTGACTGATTAATCACACAAAGTTCAGCTGTTCTAGTAGGATTTACCTGAAATTTGCTTAGTTACATCTCAGAGCAAAAGCCATGGTCCGCAGAGAGCTTCCTAAGCATCAGAGGGATCTCATTGTTGAAAAATATCAGTCAGAAGAAGGGTACAAAAGAATTTTCAAAGCATTAGATATACCACGGGACACAGTGAATTACCACAACAGAGACATTACCAAGAGCTGGTCGTCCCCCAAAATTGATGAAAAGACTAGAAGAAAACTGGTCAGGGAGGCTTACAAGAGGCCTACAGCAACATCAACCCCTTCAGTCCCCTATGGACGTACCGGAACATCCAAAAAAGGCATCCCAAGAATCCCCTATGGACGCACCAGTACGGTCGGTACTGGTAAAGTCGGAAAGCTGTTACATTTTTAAATTGCGCGATCGGGCATTCCCTTCTGGGTTGCATCACTGCTGACTTCACCCGGAAGTTCATCCTCCGATGAGGCACAGACGCTGCGATCTCTATGCAAGTCTGCGGGGACTTACATAGAGATCACAGTGTGATCGGTGCAGGGGGATCGCGGGGAGGAGTTTCTCACCCTCCTCCCATGCTTAAAAAAGAAATGGCGAAAAAAAAAGAGGTTAGTGATTTTTAATTTAAAAAAAAAAAAAAAATCATTAAAATAATACAATAAATAATAATTAAAAAACAAAGTGAGCTAAGTGATGTCATTGTGACATCACTGGCATTAATAACATGTTCAAGAGGTCCCTAAGATGTCCTCTAACCATTTTTTTTTTAAAAAAAATATCAAAAATACAAAAAAATTAAAAAAAGATGAAAATAATAAAATTAAAAAAAAAAAAAAAAAACTTACATCCCACTGCCCTAGCACATCTACCCAATATAACCCTCCTGCCCCGTTCACAACCCCCAAACCCGTTAAGCCATAAGCATAAAAATAGGGCAGCAACAACTAATCGATAAAATCGATAATGAAAATCATTGTGAATCAATTTCATTATCGATTAGTTGAATCGATTTTTATCAATTATAAAATGAGGGTTTTTTCAGAGCAAATGCTCTGAAAAATACCCATAGTTTTATAATCTGTTACAGTAACTCACAGCAGCAGTTCCTCCCTGCAGTCACTGCCAATTGGCCCGCCCACTTCCTTTTTCCAGTCGCTCCCTGCAGTCACTGCCGATTGGCTGCAAGGAGGGACAGTGAGAAAGGGGCGGGGCCAATCGGCAGTGACTGCAAGGAGGGAATGGAGAAAGAAGGGGCGGGGCCAAAGTGCAGATTGGCCCCGCCTATTTTCTATACCGTCGACATGGCTCAAGAACTCACTGGTGACTATAAAATTTATATTTGGGCTGCTGAAACTTAGGGGCAGTTATAGTTAATGGGGTATTTAGGGTTAATTTAGG
>VKOC01049499.1:0-13280 GCA_009364415.1 Spea multiplicata
GTATATAGTGATAGGTGTTATGCTGTACCCCAGTCAATGTGTGCCTCAGTATATAGTGATAGGTGTTATGCTGTACCCCTGTCAATGTATCTCTAACGATAGAAGCTATACAGTTTTAACATGTGTGTGTGTGTGGGGGGTGCCACATATATAGTGATAGGTGTTATGCTGTACCCCTGTCAATGTATCTCTAACGATAGAAGCTATACAGTTTTAACATGTGTGTGTGTGTGGGGGGTGCCACATACAGGATCCGCCCCAGGTGCCAAATACTCTAGGTACGCCCCTGGGCACAATAAAAAATGCCCCGGAGCCTCCGCTCGTGATTCGCTAATAATTTACTTATGCGGTGAGAATTTCACCTTTAAAATAGCAATGTTAATTTTTTCAGCTCTACTAACTTTGCTCTATATGGACTGTGTGACAGAGCAAAATGGATATTAGGAGAGAGGCTTGTCTGTCAGATATAAATATAGAATAACAATTTAAATGCAACATTTGCAGAAACATATTGTGCGAACAAAATTTTGGCTCTGGGAAAATTTTAGCACAAAAGAAATTTTTTGTGCACACCACCTAAGAAAAATTTGAGGGAACATTGTCCTGGACTCCTAACTACGTCGAGGTAAAGTGGAGTACTTAGTCGACTGAAAAGGTTACGGCCCGGAGGAACGGTCCAGATGCAAGTACGCTATTAAAGAAATTAAAGATACCTGAGGAAGACCCACCCCCTGTATTCTGTTTGTTATATATATATGTTTGTCCTGGCTTCCTTAGCACATATAAAGGGTGATAACATAAAGGCATAAACTTGATTAAATGCTAGTGTCACATTTAATTACCCAGTGTTCAAATTCAAACCTGCAATTATTATTATTATTGTTTTATATAGCTCCTCCGTATTCAGCAGCACTGTACAATAAATATATTGAATAAACATGTAGTACTTAAACTTAAGTACTGTATTTTGGCCAAAGCAGTCACGCGCGGGCCTATCCTGTCTAAGTGAATATCAGCGACAAGAAAAAGGAGATAAGCTAAACATTTTGTTATTTGACTAGTATAAAAAGGTTGCGTTGGATTAGAACACAAGTGCCTCAAGACAGACATATCATTAAAATATGAATAAGGATTTGAGGTTGATAAAACATTAAAGGTGACATAATTTTAACCGGAAGCAACTGAAACTCGTTTCTGCATCTTTCATTTATAGAAAAATATAATAATTCCAGTATTCCAATACATAAGTATTAAATCATTGCTAAGTCTCCCTTCTTTTGCTCTATTCTTTTTCTCTCTCTAATTCACAGACTTCACTTCCTGAGCCTCATCTGACTCCTCAGCATGTCCTCACTTCACCTACATTGATCAGTCTGACCAGTACATCCAGCAAAATAAAGAGGAAGCTTGTTTACATTGACAAATTGAATGGCATGTTTACTACCTATACCTAAAATACAAACACAAAGTGCTGAATATTTTGCCATTTTGTTTAATACACGGACACATTTGGGGCACAATGATTGTATATAAAATGTTTGTTTTACGACTTCATATAAAGTATTTACATGCCTACTTAGAGAACATTTGTGTTTGTAAAAACATATACATTTTATATTTCACTTGAACAAAAAACATCTCATAGCAAATGTGCATAAAATAAACAATATCATATACACTGTAATTTTTACGCCTTATTCATAGCAACAGCTATGAATCTGCTATACATATTTATTTAAATACATATTTATAGTTCCAATCTCCAAGCAATGTACTGCACCCTCTAGCTGCTATTGTTTAGCTTGGTCTAAAAGTCTAGACACCGGCTCATACCAACCAAGCAAGGCTTTGGGATTTAAAAATGTATCATTTTCACTCATTCTTCAACCAATGCATACCATGGAAATTAATTTTCTAAATGACACGCTTATTTTAACTTTAAATATATACTCCCTTACTCGTCCCACAGCACTTTCACCTATTACATTAGGATACATTATCTACCCCCTGTTCTCAGCGCAATGGTTTTCTCCTGTCACTATGTCCTGATGTGGCCCTGTGATCACGTGATGAATAGATTAGTCGCGAGGAAAATTTTGCGGACCAATAAGCAGCCGATGGCAACTGTGGTTTGGGCTCTGATTGGGTGCAGTTCTTCATGACGTATACGGATGCGGAAGAGGGGTTGAGACGGTGTGAAGCTACGGCGTGCAGACAGATCAGGGAGAGGTGAGGGGAGTAGAGGCGTCCCGGGGAAGGGGATGAGGAGGCCGGTGGAGGAAAGGGGGAACGGGAACGGGAGGGAAAAACGAAGGCATCGGGGTGGAGCACGAGTGACATGGGACGTTATCAGAGGACCTCAAGAATTGATAATGGGCCACAGACAAAGGACCTCTCAGGAATTGGTCCTGGCTCAGGGGGAGGAGAGTTGTCCACAGGATATAGTTTTGGGTCACAGAGATGAGGTAGAGGAGTTGACGCAGGGACGTGTTAACAGGGACATGGAGGAAAGGGTCTTAGATGGTAATACCGAGCACAGGCCTAAAGAACAGAGCTCACAGGAACGAGTTAAAAGCCATCGGGGGAATAGGGAGTGTTGCAACCCTCAGGATCAAAGCAAGTGCCTAAAAGACGAGGAAGAGAAATGGTTGCAAGGGTATGTGCAGAAGGAACTAATTAGGGGGAGGCAGTGGTCCATAGAAAATGTTCATGTGGAGTCACAGAAGTGGGGCAGGGGCAAGGCTAGTGAGAGATGTTGTAAGGAGCAGTGTAGTGGAAGGTGTGAGAAGTCCCATGGTTTGGAGAATG
Organism: Spea multiplicata; assembly: GCA_009364415.1. NCBI lineage: Eukaryota > Metazoa > Chordata > Amphibia > Anura > Pelobatidae > Spea > Spea multiplicata. Next base: position 2,809 of record VKOC01049499.1, read on the forward strand.
TCCTATTAGGAGGGTCCCAACAGAAAATACAGAAAGTTTCGGGGGGGCAAAATAAACAAAGAGGCTGTATTCGGAATGAGAAGGACCAGGACAGTGACAGTCAGAGAAACATAGGCTGTGGCCTCAAATATGAGAGCCTAAAGGATGAAGAGGAAAGTATTTTTGAGGATTTGTATAGCGGACAGGATGAGGATCGAACTCTCATTACTGGTGAACAAAGCGCAGAAGGGAAATGTCAAGATCTTCTATTGGGTGAAAGGGTTGAGTTTTTAAACTTAACTGGCTCTGCAGAGGCAATAAGTGAGATGGGGAAGAAATGGGAGTGTGATAAAAACATCCCAAACCTAGAGAGAAATGATGAGTCCACACAGAGAATATTGTTGCTTAAAAGAGATTATTGCATGCAAGAGGTGCAGGAACACGTGGGAGGGATTGTGACACACAGTGAAAACGATGGCAAGGAAAGTTCAGTATTGCTTAGTTGTTGTGATGAAAGTCCTGGAAATGGGTCTAGTGGCAGTGGAGGAAAGGTGGATGTTGAGAGAAGCCACCATCTGCTTGGTGCTACTGGGAACAATGGCAGTCCTTGCTTTGGAGGATATGAAGTGTGGGATAGACCTTGGAATGGAGAAATGGAAGATAAGGTTTTAGACATTATAAACCACCAGCATGCAGGTTTTGGGGTATCCTCACAGGTGAAAAATAATGGATTCATGGAGGGTACCTTTACAGATGCGAGCAATGGGAAGGGAGAAGGCAGTGGTGCTTGGTGTTGGTGCCTTCATCTCTATTTGGGGGAAAGTGGGTCAAAAGAACATGATGAAAATGATAGGGAAGGGGGTGGTGAGTTTGGTTATGCTTTTAGCAGCACTTTGAGGATAGGGGAGGGTCAACATGGGTGCAGTGAAGGAAAGAAAGCCAAAGATGCAGAAAGTGGAACTCCAATTAAAAAGGGAAATAAAATGAGTGACACTCCTGAACTTCAGGAGTGGGTGAATTGGTGGCAAGGGTGGGCTGGCTCTTGTAGAGGCTCTGGACGCAGAGGTAAAGAAACTCGCATTTGGGGTTGTAGAGATGTAGCAAGAGGAGAAGGGAAGAAACAGCAGGATGTTTGGGTCCTGAGGGAGTGGACTAGGAGACACGGTGGGGAAAGGAGTGGAGGAGGGCAGATGATCTCAGGAGGTGATGTGTGGGTTCTACGAGAGCAAGAGGCAAAGAGGAGAGGCTCTGGGTGGCCACTGGAAGAACAGGATGTCTGGGTCCCTAGGGAGCCCAGGAAAGTGAGAAGTGCTTCTGTAATGACAGGTGACGCTAAATGGACTCCCAGAAGTGATAAGCCTGGGTTTCTAGATAAAGGGGAATCTTGAATGGGAATGGGTGATTGATAACCTTATCTGAATTGATACTAAATTGTAATGTGTGTGTGTTGTGTGTCTGTGTTTTAATCGGAAAAGGGAGGGGTGGGTATCATGGCTAAATATTCCTTTGTTAAGTTAGTCGCCTTGTCAGGTGTGCGATAAGGCACTTTGGGGTGCACTTTGACTCACTGCACTAAACTGAATTAATGGTGCTGCTTTTAAGATTTTGGATTTAAGGTGCTTAATACAGGTGCTATACAAAGGTGCTGTACACTGCATGCTGATCATTTTATATAGTGTGTATGATGCCTTGAGGAAATGCTTTTAGAACAGATGTTCCCCCTAGTAAGGGGCATGTTGGGGTTGTGAGGAAGTGTTACTTTGGCATTATAGCGAGGAATAGTTTTGATAACCTTACATGGTGCTGTTGCCCTGGGGCAAATTTCTTTAAAAAAAAAAACCTACTTGTTAAATTCTCTGAGCACAGCCAGCAATCAAGGTAAGTGGTGCTTGTCATAATATAAGAATGATAAATATGCTATGTCAAAAGATTTGTACTGTGAGTTCATATGGGAAAAAGGAACTGCCTACGAGCTGATAAAATATCCAGCTTCAGCGGTGTTTATATGGTTATAGCATTGATAGGCAGTTTTTCTATAATTACTTTGGTATTTGGGGGTTGTACCCGATTAACACTTCGGAACCCCGTTGGTTGCCCGTTTCTGTTTCATGAATATTGTGTTTTTGATTTCTTATATTCTTTAGTTCTGTCCTAGCTACCGTATTTGCTCGATTATAAGAGGAGGGTTTTTCAAAGCAAATGCTCTGAAAAAGACCCCTCGTCCTATAATCGGGGTCGTCTTATAATCAGACCTCAAATAGGTCTGACTATGAGACGAAGATCCAGATCCCCTGGATCCTCCTGTCTTATGCCCCCCAACTTACCGGTGCTTATGACTTCCCGGTGTAGAGCTAGGGCAGCGTGTAGATTTCTACGCGAATCGCGTAGACAACTTCCGCTGCAGCCGGACGGAGGTGCGGTTAGCAGCGGGGGTTGTCCACACCGGTGCGGGGAATTTCTCTCTGACAGTCGGGGAAGGTCTGCGCGATGGACGCGGGCAACCCCCGCTGCTAACCACAGCTCCTTCCGGCTGCAGCGGAAGTTGCCTACGCAAATCGAGTAGACGTCTACACGTTGCCCCGATTACACAGCAGGGAGTCGGAAGCACCAGTAAGTGCGTGTGTGTGGGGGGGTGTTAAATGGTGGGCATAAGGCATTAATGTAGGTAGAGTGATCTATGAAATGCTTTTTAACCCCCTTAATGCCAGAGTGGCATATAGGGGTATAAGGCATTTCTGGAGACAGAGTGGCACATAGGGGGTTAAAAGGCATATCATGGGGCACAGTGGCATTTAGAGGGTTAAAAGGCATATCATGGGACACAGTGGCTTTAGAGGGTTAAAAGGCATATCATGGGGCACAGTGGCATATAGGGGGTATAAGGCATTTATGGGTCAGAGTGGCAAGCCTGGGGGCAGATGTGCATAACTGGGGGGGGGGCAGGTTGGAAAATTAAAGGAATTAAAAACAAAATATTTTTCTCAATCATATGACTGGTAAAACTTTTTTCCTATAGTGTCGTCTTATATTCAGGCTTTTTCTTTTTTCCTAAATTAATATTCAGATTTTGGAGGGTCGTCTTATAATCGAGCAAATACGGTATTGATCCTGGTATCAAAATTCTGTGTACTATGCACCCTTTTCCGCGCTGAAAGAATCCTTTTTGACCCAGCTAAAGATGTGTAGTGTGTTTTTTCTTTTTTTTTAACTGGTATCCCTGTACAAGAAGACAGTCTTACCATACGCTGATTTCCATGAAACATGATGTATTATTGCTCACCTATTTTTTTTTGTTTTGTTGTTTTTTCCAGAGAGCTGAGTTTGGCTGTCATTTATTTCTTATCTTCTCCTGTTGTCACAATGAATGCTGTATCATTTGCACCCTTGTGGTGTCTGCTTGTTTTATCATTGCTACCCCCTGCACCAGCAAATGAAGGCAGGAAAAAACTTCAGATTGGTGTGAAGAAGAGAGTGGAAAACTGTCCGATTAAGTCTCGTAAAGGAGACACATTGCACATGCATTACACAGTGAGTATTTACATGTTGGCTTAATATGTGGTGCTCATGCAGTGCATTGGCAGATGCCATCCCTGGCATCTGGTAGACTGCTTCCTCTTTTTGTCTGTGTGTCATGGGGCCTAAAATGATACTGCTAGTGTTACATGTTTTGCGCTATTTGATATTAAACTCAATCGATGCATCCATTCTTAGCTTTCAAGAAAATTAATTAATACCTTCATAACCAAGAGTGTTTGACACCCTAAGGACCAGAGAGTATTTCCCCTTTTCTTTGTCTTGTGTCTGCACAAAAAAGGGGATATCAGCTATGCATTGCGGATCCTTATCCCGACTACTAAATCTGGCATGACAGCTTTTTACATATTAAAATAATAATGTTTTATGTATTCCTATGGTTTTAAACAAAGGCCCTACTTGTCCTAAACAAAATGATCTTAGGTTTGTGTTGATACATGAAATATAGAAAACGGATATCTGGGTTTAACAAACGTATAACTGACAAACAAAAACTTCAGTCATTAGGATATGAATAACTACGGTTATTTCTGGCATGATGAATCTGTAATACTATAGTAACATCTGAGTTTGGCGGATGCCAGAAAAACACTACTTACTGGAATGCATAGTGCCTACTATACAGTTTTGTGGAGGTGGTATAATGGGCAGCCTGGGCTGTCAGGATTTGGACTAGGCCCCTTAATTCGAGTGAAGACTAATGTTAATGCTACATTATAGAAAGACATTTTACGCAGTTGACGTGTAACTTTGTAGCACCAGTTTGGGTCATATATTTTAGGGTATTTTTGTGAACCCAACTAATTTACTGACAATTATAATGTTTTTGTTTCCATTTGTCACACTAAGTGTTGCACTATACATCAACATGGTATAAAAAGAAAGCCTTGAAAAAAAACTACATGTTTGTATGGGTACAGCAAAAATGAAAACGAGGAATTTTGGTTGGACAAACCTTGTAAAAATGCAAATGAAGGGGTTCATGTTGATAAATGTAAAACAGTGCACCAGGCATGTAAAAATGAAAAGGCAAAATATAGCATTTAGATTATTGTTCTGTCTGCGACCACAAGATAGAGGGACTTGGAACCAATGGTTTCTGTCACTAAAGGGCAGCTGGCAATGCAACAAACTGTTGTAAAAACTGAGTGGTGTGTTGCGTTGTATAGCTAGAGGCATTAGTATCAGAAAGAGCTCGATGTTTATGCCACTTACACAGCAGACCTAGTTTTTTGTTTTGGAGACACTAGCTAAAGAAGGAGACTTCCATTTAAATAAAGGGATTTAACAAAGTGCAGGAGGGAAGTTTATTTCAAAAGAGGACAAATGTTTGAACAAGATTATTAATGTGAAACATGGGTTTAGATGTAAGGAAGTTTTGCTTTACTGAGAGATGGATAAATGGAATAGCCTCCCAACATTTATCTTATGACCACATCCAACTTTTTTTTAGACAAAGCTGTACTTGGCTGCCTAGTTTATGACTAAATTATATATATTGAGAGAGATATTAAGAGATTTAACAAATGCTGCCTTGGACTACTGCAGGGCTGCAACAACTAATCGATAAAATAGATAATGGATAACCAAATATTTTTTATCGATTATAAAGTGAGGGTTTTTTCAGAGCAAATGCTCTGGAAAATACCCCTCATTTTATAATCCATTTCATTCAGTGTGGCTCACAGCAGTTACTACTTGCCAGTCCCTCCCTGCAGTCACATTGACGATTGGCCCCACCCATTTCCGTATAGCGTCCACGCTGCTCAGCAACTCATCTAACTGTAAGTATAAAATTAATATTTGGGCTGCTGAAAGTTAGGGGAGGTGGGGGTTAATTTAGGGGCAGTTAAGGTTAATGGGGTTTAGGGTTAATTTAGGGCATTATGGTTAATAGGGTGTTTAGGGTTAATTTTGGGGCAGTTAAGGTTAATGGGGTCTTCAGGTCGGACATATGTTATGCACATATGAGCCCAGGCTTGCCACACTGCCTCCCAGATATGCCACTCCGCCCTCCTAACATATGCCTTATACTAAACACCCCATTAACCACGACTGCCCCTAAATTAACCCCCACCTCCACTAACTTTCAGCAGCCCAAATATTAATTTTATACTCAGATGAGTGGCTTAGCCGTGTGGACTAGGGCTGCAACTAACGATTATTTTAATAATCGATTAGTTGACCGATTATTTTTTGGATTAATCGGATACAAAAATGCAAATTTTTTTATTTAAAATAATGTAATAAAAAGACTTACAATTCACACTTTCATCTCTATCACAATGGCATTTCTCTATTCACCTTCTTATTTTACTGACATAATAAAAGCTACAAGAACCCAAGCAGTGTTTCTCAAACTAGGTTTTAATACAAAGTTATTAGCAAATATTAATTCATATGTTAACTATTTTTCATATTTAATAAAAACTGTGAGAAAAAAGCCTTGTTTATATTTTCTTTTATTTACCAAACTTCCCCAGTTATGCACATCTAGACCCCCAGCTTGCACTCTGCCCCCAGATATGCCTTATACCTCCTATATGCCAGAGATTCCGCTGTGCCTCCTGATATGCCACTGTTTCCCCGATATGCCTTATACTCCTTATATGCCAGTGATATGCAACTCAACCCCCTGATATACCTTTTACACCCAGATATGTCTTATGCACCCCTGATATGCCTAATATCTATGTGCCTTATACCCCTATATGCCACTGTGCCCCCTGATATGCCTTATAACTTCCAATATGCCACTCGCCCCCATTTATGCCTTATACCTCCCTATATGCCACTGTGCACCCTGATATGCCACTCCGCCGCCCATAAATGCCATGCACCACCCTAAAATTCATTATACTCCCTGATTCACCACTCTGCCTCCCCAGATATGCCACTCTGAAATTCATTATACCCGATCACACTCTGGGCCGCCTCCCGGGCCCCTCCCATACCACCAGCTCTTAAAACTCCCCCAGATATGCCACTCTCCTCCCTGAAATATATACCCCCATACACCACTATAAATCACCCATACACCACTCTGCCTCCTCCCCCCTCCCATACACCACTCTGTCTCCTGTCAGCAACGGTGGTTCACAAGACACCCGGGAGTCGGGTACAGAGGCAGAGGGGTGTATGAGAGGGTGGCTCCCATACACCCCTCTGCCTCCTCCCCCCCCTCCCATACACCACTCTGCCTCTCTCCCGACTCCCTGGTGTTTTGTGACCTCCGTTGCTGAACGCTACTTTCACTGGAGCTTCATAGAAGCCTCAGCGTAAGTGAAGGGGAGTAATGGAGGCTGTCTGTGCGCAACGCGCAGACCCCCACCAGCTGACCGAGAGGATGATCCTCTGCAGGAGACCTCAATTCTCTCTCAGCCGGTGGGGGTCTGCACAATGTGCACAGACAGCCTCAGTTATTCCGCTTCACTTACGCTGGGGCTTCTACATCATGTGATGCTGGCGCTGCATCGTAGGAGCGAAAGTGGAGGGGAGAGGCGGAAGTTGTCTGTGCGCATCGCACGGACACCTACCGGCTGTCAGTGAGGGGAATCCAGATCTCCTGCAGCCTTGCGGGGGATTTGGATTCTATTGTTATAATCGGATCTCTGTTTGAGTTGTCAACGATTTTCATTATCGATTTTATCGATTAGTTTTAGCCCCAATGTGGACGCTATAGGAAATGGGCAGGGCCAGTTGTCAGTGTGACTTCAGGGAGGGACTGGGAGAAAGGAAGGGGTGGGGCCAATTATCAGTATGACTGTAGGGAGGGACTGTAAGTAGTAACTGCTGTGAGTCACACTGAATGAAACGGATTATAAAACGAGGGGTATTTTGTCTATTAGTTGTTGCAGCCCTAATCATATCCAAGCACTTGATATAGCTACAGGCAGCGAGCAACGTAGGGGGAGGCACATGGACAGCCTGGTAAATACTACTGGGGTGGATTTGGGTGGGGGAGTGGTTATTTAAGCCAGTCTCCATAAAAATGCTAAAGAAGAAAAAAAAATTGTGCCTGTTTACAGCACTGAGGAATAAGATGTTGCTATATGAAACAATAAATAGTCATTGTGTAGCTTTTTTCTGCAGCTATTCAATAGTAAGGGACTTGGGCTTTCATTTATTTACATAGTTATATAGGCTGAAAAAAGACATGCGTCCATCAAGTTCAGCCTTTCCTATATTTGTTAATTAGTTGCTGTTGATCCAAAAGAAGGCAAAAAAACCCGGTTTCGCTCTTTCCAATTTTGCACTAACCAGGGAAAAAAATTCCTTATTGATCCTTGGATCAATAAGCTGTTTCCCCATTATTTAAAGATTATATCCCCGAATATTATGTTTTTCCAGGTATCCATCCAGTTGCAGTTTAAACGTCTGTACAGACTCTGATAAAACTACCTCTGCAGGCAGAGAATTCCACATCCTTATTGTCCTTACTGTAAAAAACCCTTTCCTCTGCTTTAGTCTAAATCTCCTTTCTTCCAGTCTAAACGCATGACCACGTGTCCTGTGCATAGTCCTGTTTATGAACCGATTTCCACACAATGGTTTGTATTGGCTCCGAATATATTTATATAATGTTATCATATCCCCTCTGAGGCGACGTTTCTCTAAACTAAACAGGTTTAAATTAGTTAACCTTTCTTCATAACTATAGTGCTCCATTCCTTTTATTAATTTTGTAGCCCGCCTCTGCACCCTTTCTAGTGCTATGATATCCTTCTTTAGAATAGGTGCCCAAAATTGCACAGCATATTCAAGGTGCGGCCTTACCATTGATTTATACAGAGGCAAAATTATATCTTTATTCCGCGACTTGATGCCCCTTTTTATACACGACAATACGTTACTGGCCTTAGCAACCGGAGACTGCACATTGTTGCCTAGTTTGTTGTCTATAACAATTCCCAAATCCTTCTCATTTGTCATTACCCCTAATTCGCTACCGTTTAGGGTGTAGGTTGTGTCTGCGTTCACTAGCCCATGTAAAGTGCATAACTTTACATTTATCTACATTGAATGTCATCTGCCATTTGTGTGCCCAGTCCCCAAGTCTATCTAGATCCCTCTGCAGCACTGTAATATCCTGCTCGCACTGTATTACCTTACCTAGTTTAGTGTCATCTGCACACACAGAAACATGACTTTCAATGCCTACTGCCAGGTCATTTATAAATATGTTGAATAAAATTGGTCCCAGAACAGAACCCTGAGGGACACCACTTACCACTTTTGACCAGCTTGAAAATTTACCATTTATAACAACTCTCTGTTCTCTATCTCTAAGCAAATGTTCTACCCAAGAACAAGAATTTGCATCTAGGCCAATTTCTTTCAGTTTGAATACTAACCTATTGTGTGGAACCGTGTCAAACGCCTTGGCAAAATCCAAGTAGATTACATCCACTGCAACACCCTGATCGACACTTCTACTTACTTCTTCATAGAATGCAATTAAATTAGTTTGACAGGACCTATGTTTCATAAAACAATGCTGATTTTTGCTAATAATACTATTCTTCCCAAGGAATTCTTGAATATTATCCCTAAACAGCCCTTCAAATATTTTCCCAGCAACGGAAGTTAGGCTCACAGGTCTATTTCTGGGCACAGAGTTGGAACCCTTTTTGAAAATAGGAACCACATCTGCCTTCCTCCAATCCTCTGGTACAATTCCTGAAAGAAAAGAATCCCAAAAGATTAGAAACAGAGGTTCACTTATTTCCTGACACAGCTCCTTAAGTACTCGTGGGTGAATACCGTCAGGCCCCGGAGCCTTGTTAATTTTCTTTAGTTGCTGCAGCACCTTGTCCTGGGCCATCCACTCACAGTTTGACTGAAAATTGTTCTCAGTGGTCCTATGTATATCCATTGCCATAGATTCCTCCATAACATATACTGAGGAAAAATAATTATTTAAAGTTTCTGCTTTTTCCAGGTCCTCCTTAACCAACACTCCCCTCTCTGTTTTTAATTCTTTGGTTTTTTTTAGAATTTATGTGTTTAAATAATTTTTGGGGGTTAGTTTTGCTCTCTTTTGCTCTCTTTGGCAATCACCAATCATTTTCTAGTTTAGCCCATCTAATCACCTTTTTGCATGCTTTACTGGCTTCCTTATATCTTATATAGGATGCCTCTGATTCATCTGATTTAAATGCTGTAAAAGCCATTTTCTTATTTTTAATTTCCTGCTTAACGACCCCATTAAGCCACATCGGTTTCAATTTGTTTCTTTTATATTTGTTTCCTAGTGGTACATACTGAGAAGTGTACCCTTCTAATATTTGTTTGAAAATACTCCATTTTTCCTCAGTATTTTTATCCCTGAAGAGTTTTTGCCAGTCAATAAGTTGTAAAGCTGCCCTTATCTTATTGAAATTGGCCTTCTTAAAATTATACGTTTTAGTATTCCCCATGGGCAATTTCTTTTTTGAGTTTATTTCAAAAGAGACCATATTGTGATCACTATTACCCAAGTGCTCACCAGTGGTCACCAGATCCAAACAAGTATCCTTTCTAGTTGGTGCTTGTACCAGTTGTGACATGAATGTGTCATTTAACAGGTTCAAAAACCTGAATCCCTTTGAAGAACTACTAGTCCCTCTATCCCAATTTATGTCCGGGTAATTAAAATCTCCAATAATTAACGTGCTACCCAGATGTGCAGCTTTCTCAATTTGCTCTAACAGCTGCTATTCCTCATCATCATTAACATTAGGTGGTTTATAACATATCCTTTTTTTTGCCCCAAGTTGATATCTACCCATAAAGCTTCCACAAATCCCTTCAAGATGCTTAATATCGCCTTCAAGATGCTTAATATTTGACTTTAGCTCGTTGTTAACATAAAGCATACTCCTCCTCCCTTCCTGCTTTTTTCTGTCCTTCCTATATAACGTATAACCTTTTAAGTTAACTGCCCAGTCATGGGTCTCATCCCACTATGTTTCTGTTAT
>VKOC01049512.1:0-20173 GCA_009364415.1 Spea multiplicata
TAAGTCTTGTCTCATGTATGAGGGAGAGAGAAGATGTGTCTGGTGTTTGGGGGGGAGAGAAGACGTGTCCGGTGTATGAGGGAGAGGGAAAGACGTGTGCGGTGTATGAGGGTGAGGGAAGACGTGTCTGGTGTATAGGGAGAGTAAGTCATGTCTCATGTATGAGGGAGATGAAGAGTGTATGAAGGAAGGGAAGAGTGTCTGGTGTAGGGAGTAGGGAAGACGTGTCTGGTGTAGCGAGGAGATGGAAAGGTGTCTCATGTATGAGGAGAGTGAAGACGTGTCTAGTGTATGAGGGAGAGGGAAGACGAGTCTGGTGTACGAGGGAGATGGAAGAGGTGTCTGGTGTATGAGGGATAGGGAAGATCTGTCTGGTGTATGACGGAGAGAGAAGATGTGTCTGGTGTATGACGGAGAGAGAAGATGTGTCTGGTGTATGACGGAGAGAGAAGATGTGTGTGGGGTATGAGGGAGCGAGGTGACGTGTCTGTTGTATGAGGGAGTGAGCAGAAGTGTCTGTTGTATGAGAGGGCGAATGCATGTCTGATATATGAGGGAGAGAGCTGAAGTGTATTGCCTATGCAGAGCCGGCCTTAAGTATTCTGGCACCCTGTGCTGACTACTCCTCTGGCGCCCTCCATCCCCTTCTCACTGACCCCCTTCTGCCTCTTCTCACTGCCCTCCCTCTGCACCTTATCACTGACCCCCCTCACTCTCCGTGAGGGGCGCCGAGCGGTCGCTGAAAACGTCACGAGCGACCGCTCGGTGCCCCTGCCCAGGACTTAAATTGAAACATCGTTTTTATTTGTTTTTTTAACTTTATTGAACATCCTCCATGTTAAATAAAGTAAAAAAAAAAGACAAAAAAACGATGCTTTAATTGAAGTCCCGGGCAGGCGCCCCTGTTGCTATGGCGCTCTGTGCGGTCGCACACCCCTAAGGCCGGCCCTGGGTGTATGAGGGAGAAGACATGTCTGGTGTACGAGGGAGAGAGAAGACATGTCTGATGTATGAGGGAGTAATCAGATGTGTCTGTTGTATGTGAGAGGGGGTAAACATGTCTGCTGGATGAGGGAGTGAGAAGACATGTCTGGTGTATGAGGGAGAGAGAAGACGTGTCTGATGTATGAGGGAGTAATCAGATGTGTCTGTTGTATGAGAGAGGGGGTAGACATGTCTGGTGTATAAGAGAGCAAGAAGATGTGTTTGAGGGAGTAATATAAAGTGTCTGGTGTAAGAGGGAGTGAAAAGACATGTCTGATGTTTGAGGAAGTGAACTGAAGTGTCTGGTGTATGAAGAACTGAGAAGCCATGTCTGGTGTATAAGAGAGAGAGAGAAGACGTGTCTGGTGTGTGAGGGGGAGAGAAGACATGACTGGTGTATGAGGGAGAGAGAAGACGTGTATGATTGAGTGATCTGAAGTGTCTGGTCTATAAAGGAGAGAGAAGACATGTCTGGTGTATGAAAGAGGGAGAATACATGTCTGGTGTATAAGGGAGAGAAAAGATGTGTCTGGTGTATGATGGAGAGATGAAACGTGTGTGGTGTATGAGGGAGCGAGATGGCGTGCCTATTGTATAAGAGAGGGAGAACACATGTCTGCTGTGTGAGGGAGAGAGAAGACGTGTATGGTGTATGAGGGAGCAGGCTATTATGTCTGTATTATAAGATAAGGAGAAGACATGTCTGGTTAATGAGGGAGATAGAAGATGTGTATGAGTGAGCGAGCGATCAGACGTTTCTCGTTTGTAATGGAGAGAGAAGACTGGGCTGGTTATTGAGGGAGAGGGAAGACGTGGCTGGTTAATGAGGGAGACAGAAGAGGTGTCTGGTGTTTGAGGGACTGAGAAGCCCTGTCTGGTGTACGAGGGAGAGAGAAGTCGTATCTGGTGTATGAGGGAGAGAGAAGATGTGTATGATTGAGTGATCTGAAGTGTCTGCTGTATGAGGGAGCGAGAAGACATGTCTGATGTATGAGGGAGTAAGAAGACATGTCTGATGTATGAGGGAGCGGGCTGAAGTGTGTGATGTATGAGGGAGCGGGCTGAAGTGTGTGATTATGAGGAGTGGGCTGATGTCTAATGTATGAGGGAGCGGGCTGAAGTGTCTAATGTATGAGGGAGCGGGCTGAAGTGTCTGGTATATGAGGTAGCAAGATGACATGTCTGTTGTATAAGAAAGGGAGAAAACATATCTGGCGTATGAGATAGCAAGCAGATGTTTCTGGTGGATGAGGGAGAGAGAAGAAATGTCTGGTGTATGAGGGAGTGAGATGACGTGTCTGGTATATGAGGGAGAGAGAAGATGTATCTGGTGTATGAGGAAGAGAGAAGACATGTCTGGTGTATGAGGGAGTGAGGAGACGTGTCTGGTGTATGTTGGAGCTTGATAACTTGTCTGTTATGTAAGTGAACAACCATACGTGTCAGGTGTCTGAGGGAGCAAGAAGACGTGTCTGGTGTATGAGGGAGCGAGATGACGTGTATGAGTGAGTAAGGCGACATGTCTGGGTTATGAGGGAGTGAGAAGACGATGACTCTGGTGTATGAGGGAGTGAGAAGACATGTCCGGTGTATGAGGGAAGATGTGTCTGGTGTATGAGGGAAGATGTGTCTGGTGTATGAGGGAACAAACAGACATGTCTGGTATATGAGGGAGTGAGCAGAAGTGTCTGTTGTATGAGAGGAAGAATGCATGTCTGATATATGAGGGAGAGAGCTGAAGTGTATTGCGTATGCAGAGCCGGCCTTAAGTATTCTGGCGCCCTGTGCGGACTACTCCTCTGGCGCCCTCCATGCCCTTCTCACTGTCCCCCTCTGCCTCTTCTCTCTACCCTCCCATGCCTCTTCTCACTGCCCCCTCCTCTGCCCCTTCTCCCTATCCTTACTTACCTTGTTGCCGGAGTCCTGCAGATGGAAGGGGGAGGCGTCCGGTTTCCCAATTTGCCGCGGTGCACGCTTCACAGCTGAGCGCTGGAATAACTCCGCCGGTCAGCATGAAACGCCGGCACCGCGACGGAGTCACGGAGAGTTAGGGGCGCCGAGCGGTCGCTGAAAACGTCACGAGCGACCGCTCGGTGCCCCTGCCCCGGACTTACATTGAATTGTTGTTTTTATTTGTTTGTTTTAACTTTATTTAACATCCTCCATGGAGGATGTTAAATAAAGTAAAACAAAAAAAAAACAAGACAAAAAAACGATGCTTTAATTTAAGTCCCGGGCAGGCGTCCCTGTTGCTATGGCGCTCTGTGCGGTCGCACACCCCTAAGGCCGGCTCTGGGTGTATGAGGGAGAGAGAAGACGTGTGTGGTGTATGAGGGAAAGGAGAGAGAAGACGTGTATGATGTATGAGGGAGTACTCAGACGTGTCAGTTGTATGAGAGAGTAAGAAGACATGTCTTATATATGAGTGAGAGAAAAGACGTGTCTGGTGTATGAGGGAGAGAGAAAACGTATCTGGTGTATGAGGGAGAGAGAATACGTGTCTGAGGAAGATAACATTGCATTGACAGTTTGTTTTCTGCAGGTATTTTTGGTTGAAGCAAAACAACGGGACAGTCCTAATGACTGAGAGACCTCCACAGGGAACGTATGACCTCAATATTACGGTTTCTGACGGTGTGTTACCAGATACCTTCTCTACTATCAAAATGTATGTACAAGAGATTGGAAGTGACGCCTTCTGCAGCTCGGTGTCTCTGAGACTCACAAGTAAGTAATAAGTCGTGCAGAGGGGTCTCGGGTAGATTCTTGTAGGACTCCACTGGGACATTTGATGGGAAGACTGCCTGGTTATACCATCATAGAGTTTGCACTAGATAAAGAAGTGATGTATAGGTCACCAGAGCTAGATATATATGTATATAATTCCCTGGACTCCTGTACATCGCACCATAAAGACATTAAAATGATGTAGTATGCCTGCATAGTGATAGAAGGAAATGGTGGGCCTTGGGACAGGAACGCTCTTGGCATTAAGTGACCCCTGTCCTACTCAGTGCGTAACCCCAATTCCCTTCCCCGCTCCTATCTGGGTAAATACGTTACTATCTCTGCTTCTCAGTCACAACTTTTTAACCCGCATTTTAGGCATTACAGCAGAGGAATTCACAAAGGAGGATGAGTTTGGAGTCAGCAGAGGTGACCAGCTCCAGGCCGTCCCGGCAGAAATGGCAGCTGCCCACCCCATCCATATCCACATCTTCGGTGAACGCAGAGGATAACGCGACCGACGTGACATTTTCAGTAGGCGGAGCTGCCTCTTGCCACAAACCCGAGAGAGAAGGTATGGAGAGCGCGTTTAGGGTGTTATTACTGAGTAAGAATAACGTTGGCTGTCTCTTAAACTTATTGAGATTACAAAACGCTGAATATTTATCAGTCTCATGATATCTAGATGTATCCTGTTTGTCTTTCAGAGTTTTGTGGAAATAATTCCCTTGATTTTGAATCTCTGAGGGTGCAGCTGGGGGTTTATTACTTTGTAATGAAAGTAAACATATAAGAGCGATGCGTTTTAATCATCTTTATCTGCGTTTATTGTGGGAGGGAGCTGATCCAGGGCAGCTAATGGCTACAGAACTGGGATGGTTTCTAGATATGTTTTTGGTGCCGTTTTAACTGAGTTTTTTTTGTATTTTTCTCAATGACAGATTCGATTGGTTCTGAAGGAAAGGAATTCTCAAGTATCCATTGATTTCTGTTCACGGATGGGCTGTTTGCAGGATGGCGGGAGCAGAATCCATAGCGCAGTCAGCAGATCCCCGCCTCTCGTGGACGGAGGTAACGCATCCTTAGTCTCAATTCCCCAAGTCAGAAACGAGTCCAGCAGATGTCCGGCACGGAAACAATTTTACCACACCTGTTTATCTCTGCCCTGTGGGACTTCCACTGGTTACAGGTAGGCAGATTCTCTGGACCATGTTCCCGTGTGACTTATCCCTGACATCACCAACTTCAGACAGTTTTCTTATGCAACTAAAATATTTCAATTTGTCTTTCTAGGTGCCGCTGTTTGACTTCGTTCCTTGGGCCACGCAGTCAGCAGACTCAGAACATTTCACGGTATCGGCCACTGCTCGGACAGCCATCTATCGCTGGAGTTTGTAAGCGACAGTCCAGATGTATAATTACTACACAGCGGAGCGTCAAGAGACAGGAAGAACTTCATTGCAGTTGGTGAGTATCAGGAAAGAATGTAGGGAGGAGCAGCAACATCATCAACTAGAGAGCAGGGGTAGACCATCTTCACTCCCTTATATTATATACTTGTTATGTAGTTATTATATACCCCTTGTTTCCTTTTGCACTTCTTTAGAAGGAAGATAATCTTGTATGTTTCTTTTGGTGTTTTAATTAATTCAAACTGAGAAGAAATCAAGAACTAAACCAATTTTATTGAATGTCTACACAATACATTACAGAGTGTAACAAAGCACAAGGCAAAGAGTAACAAATCACAAATAAATCACAAGGCAAAGAGTAACAAATCACAAGTAAATCACAAGGCAAAGAGTAACAAATCACAAGTACAATGCAATGAGTTACAAATCACAAGGCATGGAATTAAAAATACAATTATGAAGTCATGAGTAACATCAAGTAAAAATAGAAAATCTATATTGACACTTATCACAATTGAATTACATTGTTACAATCTGATCCGGGTCCAGCTGCACTGCTGTTGATGTGTTTTTTGTTTCCATTCCCAAAGAGATTACGAGCGGCCGGCTCCTTCTCATCTTCAGACAAGACCTGACGCCACTGAGGCTTGGCTTTCTAGAGCAGGAGACCGTTACAGACGGAGAACGGCATCGGATAGACCTGCACATGAAAGAGAAAGTAAGTTAATCACATCATGAGCCAGACGTGTAATTAATGCAGCCACAGGGACGCTTAAATATTCTCCTTTACTCACAGAAGTAGAATTAAAGAGAATCTTTAAGAGTAGACACAGAGCTGCATTATACAAAACTAACTGACCCTTTGCTAACTCTACATGGAACATATAACCAAGACAAGTCACACCAAATAATACACAACGAGTCGCACGCAGTCAAATTTACTTAAAAGGGAATGTCAACGTCAGGCAGTCAGGGAAGATGAATTAGTGACTTCATTTACTTCGGTACAGGGAATCAGCCCGACTGGATCGCTGCCGCATGGCTTTGATAAATGAGACAGAGGGGATCGGAGGAAAGCTACTTACAGAGGATCGAACGAGTTGTGAAGTCCACGGAGTCATCATGCAGGACAGAAGGTACGGAGCACACGGACGGCTTGGGCTGGAGATCAGGGCTGACTTTACTGCAGTCACAGACGATAAACTGAGCTTAATGCCTAGCGGCTGCTCCACCGGGATTGCAATCTGCATGGATGAAGAGAAAGGAAGAGTCATGACATAACTTTTATGCATGTTTAATATCTGCAGTAGTAAAGCCCACACCACGTGATATTGTGACCCGTGTCTGATACGCATGCCATTCTCTGCAGGTTTTGGGATCCGGATGCCGTTCTGCAGCTCGTTAAGCAGTCATCTCCTTGTTCCCACAATCTCCTTCCGCACAAACCCTTTAAAGGCCGTCTCCGCAACGTCATCCTTAATAAGCAGGTAATAGACTTTCTATCACGCAGAGCATTGCTTACCTCTTACTGCAGACGGCCGCTCTGTAGTGGACGTGGGAGCTGCGGATGCGTCCGGTAATCTGGATCAGCTTCGGTGTCTCTGAGCAGAGGGACGCGGTATAACCAAGTGGGTTAGCAGGATAGTCCCGGCCGGTATCACGTAGGACAGAGGTTGGTAATGATTCCTATAAGACACGAATAAATTAGGAAGTTCTTTGATTAGTAACATGTATTATTACCAATATTCAGTAGCAGACAGGGGGCTCCTTCTGGTGGGACGCGGTAGAATTTGACAACTTGAATTCAACAAGCATCTCGACAAATGTGATGAACGTAACCGGTAGCAGGGTCTGTATCAAAGCTTTCCGCTGAGTTATCTGAGCTACTTTGTGCTGATCCTGCAGAATGATATCTAATAATTTTCTTTATGGGGTGTGTGTTTCCTTTAACACAGGTGTATGATCTAGCAGCCCCGCTGGAGGCCGTTAATAGCTCCCCAGGCTGTGCGAGGAAGGGTACAGCTCTCTCATCACCCGCACCCTGCGACTCTCCTTGCATCAGTGACCCCTGGACCCCCAGCTGTGATGGCCCACCCGCTCACCAGGACTGCGGAAAAGGTACAGACTTGGCTTACACCAATATGCTCAGGGGCAATAACTCTACAAGGACATTAAAAGGAGACCCAAACATGAATGAATGGTTCCACCACCCCGCTGATATCACACTGTATCCCAATATACAAATGTGTTTTATATTAAGCCCTTTAGAACAAGGATGTAGTCCTGCAGCAGCTGGAGGGCCGCAGTTTGGACACCCCTTATTTAGAAGTACTATTTTTCATGCGAATATTTATGTTATATTAGAGAGAGACTCTCACCTGAACATCTTTGTGAATGCCCAGAGTATAGTGTAGATTATTGGAAAATGGAGGTGCGATCATCAAGGACTCCATTCGAATGTTTGTGGCCAAAGCTCCACCAGAAAGACTTTTCATAAATCGCATCATCTGAACGCTCTGCCACAGCCTGGTGCTCTGCTGGAAGATCATTTCTGTATCATAGTGAATAGCGTAATCCGCATTATATACTCATCCTTTTGCAGATGTCCACAAACACTTCTTCCATCCTGGAGGCCACATCCGGTACCTGCTCCCTCATTCTCTCCAGCGGACACATTTTCACTCAACGTTAAGAACACGCAACGCCGACAGCATCATCCTGAGTTTGTCTTCAAAGGACCAGAGCGAATCGCTGGAGAGTGGAATGACGTTGGCTTGGAAAGGATGCAGAATGAATTCACGCTTGGCTTTAATGGAGGAGGGGAGTGCAGAGAGATGACAGCAGCTCACAGGACCTACAAAGAAATTAAAGTCTATCCGAGAGGCGCGATTCTGGGAAGCATCAACCAATCGGGTTATCAAGGTAAAAAAAACCAAAAAACAGTGGTATCCCCTCACTCACCTTGGGGCCGAGTCCGCAGAGTCCAGAACAGCAGCAAACAGGTCTGCAAACCTAGAGCTAGGACAAGAAGCTTGCATTAGTTCTCTAGTTACCCTTTATACCCCCGCCTGACTCCAATTAACATCCAATCACTGCACCCCTATCAAAGCTTTAACAAGCTCCACCCGGGACTGGGATTCCATTTCCTTACGAGGGCCCAATAAGGATACAGGAGTTTTCATTTTAACTTTACGGGGCTCACTCAGCCCACCGCAATTCGGCAGAGCCCTGCTGTACGGCATTGATGTGACTACCCCCCCCCCCCCGTTCATGCATTCACCTGTGCCAATGCCCCAGATCCCTCTTCTGTTTTCATCTCGCCGGTGTCCGTTATAAGCCGGGAAGGAGTCACCGAAGGCTGCGTCTCAGACGTCTGTAGCAGCAGCCCCTGCAGCCGCGGCTTTGCCTGTTTTGATCTATGGATGAGCCATGAATGCAGGTATCACCTAACACGTGCTGGGGGTCACAAGACTTCAGAAGACATTAGAGCTTTGGGGGTCTTACCTTGTGATTTCTAAGCATTCCCAGTTAAGCTGCACTCCATACACCGCATTCACTCCACTCGATTATTAAACCACCACTCCCATGTGTTGAGGGATAATGACAATTGTTGTCCTGTATGAAAGAGGAAGAAACATTTTGAAACTTTACATGTTTTAGTTATAGTAGATTTAACCCCTTCTCTCCCTGTTTAACTCCACAGGTGCCCCCCCCCAGGATACCTTCTACGACGCGTTTCAAGAAGCTGCCTACATCCAGCAAGTGCTTTCATGCGACAGCTTAAAGGTCTATCACGTGGAAGGAGACGGCCCCCCGGGACGTGGAGTACGAGGAGGAGATGAGACGGTGGGGGCCAGAGTTTGTGAACCTCTCTAAACTCCACTCTCACACGGACGACGACGATCTGCAGTGAAAGACAGACAGAGCGATGATTGGGAAAGACATCCTATGCTTTTGGCAGAGACTTGCGGTGATAATATCGAGGATTGTGTACCCAAAGCAACAATGGTTTGATCTGGAGAAGCTGCAGAAATAAAGGCGAGAAACCGGACCAAAGAGCATACAGTCTAACCAGTGATATCCCCTCACTCACCTTGGGACCGAGTCCGCCGAGTCTGAAGATGTCCAGAACAGCAGCAAACAGGTCTACAAACCTAGAGTCGGGACAAGAAGCTTGCATTAGTTCTCTAGTTACCCTTTATACCCCCGCCTGACTCCAATTAACGTCCAATCACCACACCCCTATCAAAGCTCTAACGAGCTCCATTTAACGAGCTCCACCCGGGACTGGGATTCCATTTCCTTACGAGGGCCCAATAAGGATACAGGAGTTTTCATTTTAACATTACGGGGCTCACTCAGCCCACCGCATTTCGGCAGAGCCCTGCTTTATGGCACCGACGTGACCCCCCCCCTGGTTCACATGCCTTACCCCCTGCATGCATTCACCTGTGCCAATGGACCAGCTCCCTCTTCTGTTTTCACCCTTTAAAGATTAAAATAAACTCAGTAAAATGATTATTCGGCTCTTTGTCCTCAATTTGTAGTAAAGCATTGTTAGGGGCCAGACCGGGGATTAAAACAAAACATGGAAACAATTTGAGACCAGCCCTAAACTTCATGAGGCCATTTTTGCTGCACATGGTGAGTTCCAGCCCCAATATTAATTGTTTATATAGCGCCATCATATTTAGTAGCGCTGTACAATGGCTAGACAGGGTATAAGTAGTATGTAACATAATTTGACATAAACAGGTTAGGAGGGCCCTCTTAGGGTTAATGGGGGGGGGCAAACCCTGCATTTCCAAAGTATATTTGACAAACACATTAGCCAAATAAAAAATATATATAGAAAACAGCTTCTAAACAGGATTATGGCCCACGAGAGCTCCTGTATACTATGAAATAACATCCAAGTATGAAATTAACCATTTAAGTGCAACCAAACTACTGAAAAACGTGTGTAAAACAAAGAAATTACTTTCGCAGTATTAACAAACAGGCAAATAAACTTCTACAAAAAAACTATGCATACCCTGACTATATGAGACACTCTGTGACGTAAAGAAACTTCTAGAGGGCTGTATTCATTTCAAAATCACAGAATTCACAAACCTTTGCCGCTCAAAGCTCCAGACCAGAGAATCAGCTCCACGGGACCAACACGCAGCGCCAAGAAACCCAAAGTTCTGGCTAGAAGGCTGGGAAAACGCCCGGGTTAAATAGACTTTTGATTCAGGAAATGAGGTACAGGTGTGAGTCAGGAGCAGGCAGACATCTTATGTCCATGGAGAGGTAAATAGTACAAAATATAGCAAAATATATGTATATATAGCTTGTTTTATGGCAAAACAGCAAAAAGTCTAGTTGTACGACTAGTAAGAATGGATGGAACTGCACACCTTGCCTATTATTTCAATACAAAGTTTGCTTGATTTCCAGACTTTGTTACTTGTGGGGTCACTCAGGAGTCAGTATTGGGGCCCATATTTAATATGACTGCAATGGCAACTGACTTAAGTAAATGGTCATGATTGTTGCAGCAGTAGTTTCATTTTGATAAATGTAGAGTAATGCACTTGGGATGTAGAAATAGTGAGGGAAAATCTAGCATTGGGAATGCTGCCAGTGACAGCAGACGAGAGGGACTTAGAGTAATAATTACTGATGACTTAAAGGTAAGCAGACAATGCAGTAAAGCGATTATCTCCCTCAACATCAACATCCCTCACATCACAGTGTAAAAAAATACACATCCTGACTGTAAGCAATCCCTACCATCCATTATATTTCCATAATATGAACTTTACTTCCTAATCACAGTCACCTGGCTTTTTGCAATCCATTTATTAAATGCAAGTTTTTTTGTAAAATAAATAAAAGAAGGACGTATCTCTTACTAATAAAGCTTTGCAATATACTTGGATTAGAACCGGCAGCCCTTTGGATGGAAGGTCGATACGTTACCATTACACCACACGGTAATCGAACAATCCTTTCTGTTTCACATTTATATACCGCCTCCGTGAGTCAGGCACAGGCAGGCATTATATATCCACGGGGAAAGCAGTTGCTTGTAATCACCTTGTGGCGCGACGGATTAGTGGGCTGCCTATGATGCTGAAGGTTGGTGGTTCGATTCTTCATGGTTGTGTTTGAAATAAACAGCCGTGTAAATATATAAATAGCTCTACGCAACAATTATTTTTTTTTTTCAGCACAAAATATCTTTAGATAACGGCATAAAAACAGGTGCCTTATCTCGTGATTCATTTCCCATGAGTCCTGACATACACAAACACGCCGGAACAAACAGATACATACTCATACACAACCACACCGACTCACGCACTCACCTAACCTAATGCCGACCCCACCACCACGGACACCACGACTGTTAGGGCTCATGGGAATTGAACCAGCAACCTTTTGTACGGCGCATAAGACACCTGAGCCACCCGCGTGGCCAACAATTTCAGCTTTCCGTAGTCCTCTTATACTCACATGCACTCGCTCTAAAACTTATATAGATTTACATAAGGTGAGCAGGGGGAACGAACCAGTAACCTTCCGTATCGGAGGATACCCACCTAACCTTTACGCCACCAGGCAGTTGGAAACTCCTCCACCCCACAGATATATTATACTCGCCTGCCCCCCCTACGCACATCTACTCAGGAACAGACAGGCTTTATACGCCAAATGGGGAGACAAAGCACATAAGGACGTTGTGGTTAGGTGGGATGACTACAAAGAACAAGGTTTCTGGTTCCATACCTAAGGGTTCTTGTACAGTGTGATGGTGTGAATATGAACACAGCCTCTCTAACATACGCAGCTCACAAAAGTATTTTATCTTATATTTTTAGAGCAAATATTTTTACATAGCGGCATAAAAGTCAGGCGTCTTACCGACTGTTTTATACTTTCCATGATTCCTGACTTACACAGCCACTCAAACACACATACACACACACCGACACAGCAATGTTTATTTGAGCTATCCCTGAACTGTAAGGAGGGAGGAAAAAGAGAGGTGCAGCTTAGTGAATGAGGGGACAAAGGGGCTCTGGGGATGATTACAGGGGAGAGGACCTCCCAAAGTCACAGTATGGTCAGAACGAGGGGAGACTGCATTAACTCTCACAGTCTTCACCCAGCCAGTGTGGAAAATATTTTATTTTGAGTTGTGGGAGCAGAGGGAGTGATTGCATGCTAGGGAGTGTGGAAGGCCCAAGTTTACTTACAAACATTGCACTGTTACCAGTGTTTAATATATTACTGTACTGGTTTGCACATAAATAATCTCTAATTAAAACTATCGGTGGTTGTTTGTTACAAAACGTGTTCCTTACTGTTTTTTGTGGGGCGGCAGAGCCAAAGTAATCGTCTGCACGGGGAGCCTGAACATTCTAAGCTTAACCTTCAAACAGGGGGCGGAACCAAACTTTGATTGGCATCAGCTGTCATTCAATTAACACCTGCAGGTTTGCCTTAAAGGAAAGTCACACAACAGGTTGGAAGATAAACGCGCCCTCATTGAGTTGCCATGACTCAAATTCAATAGTTTGATGTTATTCTCCTTGTCTCCACTACCATAATGGTGACAATGTAACCATATATAGTTGGGGTTAACTGCACCATTCCAGATTTTAAGGGTCGTTTTATGTTATGTCCACAAGGCGGCGCTATAAGCTCACTTTATAGCCTGAGCACATTTTACGTGCCAACTCTGACATTTTTCCATTATTTTTTAAAAGAACTAATGGCTCATCCAATTTCCAATTAGCAGAATTATTTGTAGATATTTAGTTTAAAAGAAAGGAGCCTTTTACCTACAAAGGAGCTGAAGGTGGCACAATTACATACGATTAATATGCTGAACGCATCTCCCTCCGCCACTATTTAACCGGTTGCCAGAAATAGCTTTTTGATTTGGGAAGGCATAACTTTTTTGGCCTTTCTGGAAGTCAAACATACACACACACACACCATTCCTATAATGTTTTTAAGGCTCCAATTTTCTTTGCCAAGAGGTTGGTTTATGGTCATAAATCTCTACTGTGTTATACATGTGGATACCCAAAAGGGATGACGGGGAAACCTTCAGCACCCGGGATCCTTATTCCTAATTCCACAATGTAAAAAAATATAGATTTCAAGTGTCCTTTAGTCTCTTAGTATCAACAAAATACTCTCTGGTACTCTCTGTTTAATAAAGAGAGAGCTGGAAGGAGAACTGCGTTTCACTGTTTATTAGGAAGGGTCCAATCCCGGGAGTTTTCTCCAATAAAAAAGTTTGGGCTGGCCTTGTATAATGTATAACTCAATAGGCTAGGAGACTTCTCATAGATTTAACTATACATTATACAGACAGGATCTTCCTGCACCAAAAGCTCACCAGGGATGATCATTTATAGTGTATTAAAATCTATTACAGAGCCACCCAGTTTTGAATATGAATATATATTGCCCTCAGCACAGAAATCCTAAAGGCAGCTCTATGCCGCCAAATACCTGCAGCCCACAGCATCAAACAACAGATAAGTAGCTTAGCAGAACATATTTTGTGTACATGCGTGTGTACTTGCAACTGGCTATACAATTATATCGCCACCTTGTGGACATAATATAAAACGACCCTTTAAGGCAAACCTGCAGGTGTTAATTGAATACATTTGAATTTGGGGGTGGAGTTGGGGGTAGATTATATAAGTGGCTGTTTTGCTGAGCTCAGTTTACTTGGTTGCTTGTCTGTGCGCTGCTGGGCTTTAGCTGTCTGTCTCTTTCTGGCTTTTTGGTTTTATTTTCTGGCTTTGCTGCCCCCCCACCCCTGCTGTCTTTTGCAGGTTGGTGAGTTGACCGGGACATGGAGTAGCTGCTCGCCAGCGTGCAGAAGACTGCGTTGGAGCGTGGATCTGCGTGGCTGAGGGAGCAGCTGGGATCTGCGCTGGAGCTGGTTTGAGGGTCTGGAAGGACTCGTCCGCCGTGTTGGTTGAGCTCTGGAGAGGAGGAGAGGCCCGACGGCTGGGATTTGGAGTGGCGGAAGCGGCGTCCGCGGCGGACAGCGGCTTCCAGACGGCAGGTGACGGGGGGATGTTCTGGAGGTGGTGGAGACACCGGCCGGACCCCGGGCAGGGAGCCAGATCGCTCCCAAGACTGAGGATTCAGCATCCGGTGCTGCAGGTGGAGCAGTAGTGCTAGGCCTCCGGGGCCTAGCAGAGGCCTGGATCAGGTGTCGGTGTAGCAGAGTCCCTGGATCTGGAGGCAGGGAGGATGAGGAGCTGGATGGACGGCCGGATGCAGCCTGCATTGTGGTCTGCACATGCTGGGAGGAGTGGATCAGGGGTGGCCTTGTATGTACCTGGGGCAGCAAGGGGTGCTGGGCGGTACGCTGCTGTTGTAGGGGGAGGTGGGTGGGTCTGTTTCCCCTGTGGGTAGTGCGTTTGGGCCTTGGCAGCTTTGTGGTGTGTCTTGTTGTTCTGCTGATTTAGTGGGGGCCAGGGGTGCTAGGCTAGCGGGTGGTTCTCCCGGGTCTGTGCGGTCTGGTGGGGTGTTGGAGGCTGAGGTTCTCCTTCACTCTCGTCGGGTGGGTGGCGCATCTGGGCCTTCTCGACGGGTTAGGTGTTCTCGTTCCCCTTCCCGGCATAGTCGGTGGGTGTGTCATTCTTCCCGTGATGGGGGGGTTCATATTGTTCGGTTCGGGATGTTCAGATGGTTCAGGGTTGTTCTC
The DNA here is from genome assembly GCA_009364415.1 of Spea multiplicata. Lineage (NCBI taxonomy): Eukaryota > Metazoa > Chordata > Amphibia > Anura > Pelobatidae > Spea > Spea multiplicata. Next base: position 14,857 of record VKOC01049512.1, read on the forward strand.
CTGTGCGTCGGGGGAGGGGGGGTCAGCGGCTATCTTGGGACAGGGCTACGGGGGTGCAGGCTCGGGGAGGGGGGTTTTGTTGAGGCGGCGGCTCCACAGGTTCCCTCGACGTCAGCGCAGGATTCTACAGCCCAGCAGTTCAGCGCAGCCAGGGGATCGGTCGGTGAGTGTATTGCAGTTGATTAGCCTGTTGCCTGGTGTGCCGGTGGGTAGTGGGTCAGTTCAGGGTTTGTTGCAGAGGCTTCCGGTTTTGGTGGAGGAGTGCAGACGTGGGAGCCAGTGGCTCTGGTGGCAGATGGTGCTGGCGAGCGTTTGGTGGGTGAGGCAACCCCATAGGTAGGGCAAGATGTAGGGGGTGCAGGGGCGTCTGCTGAGGTTGAGGTCAGCAAGGTTGTGGGTGATAAGGGGTGATTGGCCTGTGCGGTGTCTGATGCAGTGCCAGGTGCAGCATGGCAGACAGCGTATGTCTCTTTAGCGGGTCCATTGGGGGGTCCGAGGTGAGAATATATGGAAGGGGGAGTATGTGGAGTTTTCTTTACTTCCTCTGGAGGAGTCTTTGGACACGAAAGAAGATGAAAAGAAGGGATAGTAAGGAGAAGTGGAGGAACATTCCAAAAACTTTCGGAAATTGGCTGTGGGCATTTTGTATTTTGGCGAGCTTTATCGGGGAGAAATCCCCTGATAAGTGATCTTTTGTTATGTTGATGGCATGTGGGAGGCCTATAGGGTGTACGGGGGTTGGGCGTGGTGGCGTTATGACAAGCAGTTTCGCCAGGCGGTGAACCCTGGGATGCGGTGGGACCAGATGGACCTCCCACTGTGGTTGAAATTGATGGCGCAGAAGGCTTTGGCCTTTCCTTTGTGGGGGCGCCAGGGGTTCCCATGGAAGTTTCGTTGGCCACACATAAGAAAGGGATCTGCTGGCTAACGTCAACCGTTGCAAGTGCGGTGCCTTGTGCAGGTTTGAGCATGAGTGCTCCGGATGTGGGGGTAGTCAGTCTGTCCAAGTGCTTTAAGCGTGCCGAGGCAGGTGTAGGCTCGGGTCAGTCTGGGTCTAAAGGGGAGAACGCCAGTGAACCGCGACGGGATGCTGCCGTGGCTAAGCCGATACGGTAGGTGACCGGACGTGGCGTTTCTGTGGGACTTTGTAGATTGTTTGGGGTGCTGCAGGGTATTTGTTTTGAGGTGCTTTTGTTTCAGGCGGCTTTTGCTTTGGCCTTTTTTTGGTGCTTTTCGGATGTCGAAATTGGTTAGTCCCACTAAGTCTGTGCAAGGTGGTTTGGCTTTGCGGGATGTCGTGTGCGAGGGTGAATCTGTGGTTATCTGGTTGAGGTCTTTTAAGACGGATGTGTTGGGACAAGGCAAGCCGGTACGGTTGTATGCTTTGCCTGGGGATGTCATTTGCCCTTTGCAGTGCATGCGGCGTTATTGGGGTGTTCGGCCGGCAGGTGGGGTGTCATTCTTGGTTCATTGGGATTTTTCACCAGTATCTCGGTTTCGGTTTTTGCGTCTGATGAGGCTGGGGCTTGGTAACTTGGGTTGGCGTCGGCTGAATTTGGGACGCATTCGTTCCGGATCGGGGCGTCTACGGAGGCGGCACGTTTGGGGTTGGTGGAGTCATCCGGAGAATTGGTCGGTGGGAGTCGGCTTGTTTTCGCATGTTATCAGGCCGTTGCGGTTGGGGAGTTGATTGTGGTTTGTTTGGTTTCTTTCCTTTGCTCGTTATATTTTTTCTGTTTTGCCTTGCAGGGCCTCGTTTCATCGTTTGGATCTTCGGCCACTCTTTTGTGTACTGGGCCAGGCAGAGCCGCAGTTAGGCATAACAGGCTGCAGCTGGGCTTCCCCATGGACTTGGTGCATGTGAGGTGGTTTGGGAATGCGAGGCATGGTGTGGGATGGAGTGTTTGAGGTTGGGGTTGTGAAATATTTGAGGTTGGGGTTGTGGAGGTAGCATGCAGACCATGTCAAACACCTTAGGAACATTATAAAAGAATTCTTGGTAAAATATCAATTAGTCATTATAGGTGTAAAAGGACTTAGTGATCTGACCTAACCAAACAATTTTTGGCCAGTTGAATTCACATGCTCACAGGAAGGACAGAAGGAGACTTATTTAAGTGCAAATGTAGCCCGCGAAGCCCACATCAAAGGGCAACTTTGTAAATTGTATATTACATTCTGTACGGTCTGTTTGTAAATAGTGTGTGATAGTTAGTAATGTCTTTTAATTTGTTCAGTCATAGTATTGTACATTGTATAGTGTTAGTATTTTCTTTTGATGTTGTATCCCTAGGATTGTATCTATAGGATTGTAAATTGTATGTTGTGTAATAGTGTTAACATTGTCTTCTGATATTAGTTAACCAATAGTAATGTACTTTTGATCCCACCCTATAAGAACAGCCCGTATGTTCTTGGTTTGGACACAATCTTCCCATCCTTGCTGCAGTTACATAATCTTTACATACTTCATTCCCAATGTAACCCTGTGTGTTAGCCTTTCATAGGCTTCATTACAGCATTAAACCCTCCATTTTCCTATCAAAGAAGTATTTTCTTGTGATTATTCGAGCTACCTGGATTTAAGTTAACCCCTAGACAAAGGTGTCGGCACCTGGAATCCCCTTTTTCCCCAAATATATCCCATTTCCGACAGGGGTTTCTCCCCTCAGTGGTGGTTATCCACGCCGGGGAAAATTATATGGTACATACACATAATTAATATTAACCTAAGGATTGTAAGCTGATTGAAGTGCTGGGGTTCTTTTCTGTGTCCGTACACACACCAAGATAGGCTCTGCCACACTGACACCCTCATCCGAAGGGCTTCCACGGACGGTTTCACTTTGGTATTGATTTATGTGATGGTCGCTGCCCCCCAAAACAGCCTGCCTGTGGCACCTTTGCCCCCCCAAAACATCCTTTCTGTGGCATCTTTGCCCCCACTTACACATCCACATTATCACACACACACACATTCATTCCCTCCTTCAGATATTCAGATGATTCCGAGATGCAATTGGCGTCATGCGAGGGATAGGGCGCCTATGGAGCATAGCCGTGGTACGGTTAATAAGTTAATGGCGTCGGGGTGGCGGGCATCTTGGTATGTCCCTTAAGTGCCATTTGGTTATGGTACCTGGATTACTTGGCAAGCTTGGTGTGTGCATTGTGTTTATTGTATATATTTACATGTTTGTGTCTCGAGTCATTGTCCTTGTTAACGCACCTATGTTTATTATTTCAGGTTTTGGCGTGACAATGACTCTAATAAATAAAATTGGCTGTGGCCTTTTCTTATCCATATTCAATGGTGTGTGGTGTCATTATTGGGGTTAATAGGGAGTTAAGCCTAGCCTGGAGAATCGAAGCTACAACTACAACTTGAAATAATAGGCAAGGTGTACAGTTCCACCCATTCTTGCTTTCTCTTTGTTCCTACAGTATCTCTCACGCAGCTTACAAAAGTATTTTGTCTTACATTTTTGGAGCAAAAATTTTTACATAGCGGCATAAAAGTCAGGTGTCTTATCCCTTTAACCCCTTCCAGACCAGGACATACCTGGTACTTCCTGGTCGCATGTCACCGTCAAAAAAACGCCCCACATACCCCAATCGTGATTGCGGGGGTGCTGCTGCTGTCTGCCCAGGTGTCTGGGAAGACCAGCACAGCCACTCTGAGCCTGCGATCACTCTCCCACAGTGATTCTGTAGGCTGAAAACACGATTGCAAGAAAATCAGCGTTTTCAGTTGAAACAGGCAGCTATAGACTGGCAATTGTGTCCCAGCTGCCAGAGGCAACTTCAGGGACAGGGGGAGAGGGTGCTTCGGTCTCCACATGAGTGTGGAGCCCAAACCCTCCCCTGCTGCCTGATCGCTCCATGAGAGAGACAGTGCAGCGCTAACTCCTTCAATGCTGCAATATGACGCAATCGCTTCGTTGCAGGGGTTAACATTTGTCCCCACAAGCTTGTGGGGACTAAATCAGTCAATGCTGTGCTGCAATGGAGCATCAGCATTGAAAGTCATTTTTTTTTTTTGTTATCAAAAAAACCAGCACTCACCTGAGTTTAGTAAGTCAGCTGATGATCATCAGATCACTCCTGGCCGATAGGAGTGATCTGATCATTATGGCAGCCCTGGCATGACCCGACCTTAGAAAGAAAGAGGGGCAACTAGTATAATTGTAGAACAAAAATACACTATTACCTGATCACTTGTCGGTGACATTTTAAGTTACCAATTATTGATCGCCTCCCTGATCAATGTCAGTGGCCTAAACTTGTCACTAACAAGCCTGAAAACTGTTATAATTACCCTAGTTGAACACCTTGACTTATCTACTGTTAAAACATATACTTTTATGCTTTTAAATGTCCCAAGCGGGACATGGGCCCACTAAAACAAAAAATTCCCTATTGGACCAATACAGTTACACTGCACCTATCACACACCCCCTTTTGTCAAAAAACAAAAGGGAGGGAACTACTTGGCAGATATTTGGGGTGCTATATCTTTACATTTCCACTGTAAAAACACATCATATTGTAAGATATAATATGATGTGTTTTTACAGTGGAAATGTAAAGCTATGGTGCCCCAAATATCTGCCAAGTAGTTCCCTCCCTTTTGTTTTTTGACTGTTTCAGTGTTGGCTGTGTGTTTTTCTTTCCCCCTTTCCCTCTCTTTTCTTTTTGCAGGATCAGTTTTCTTTGCGGAGGAGTTCCCTGGAGAAGTTTGAAGGATAACGGGAGTGGCGAGTTGATGGTTTTGGTTAGAGGTTAGAGTTAATGCCCTCCCTGTACAGGATTAAGCAAAGCGTTAAGGTGGAGCTCCCCTATCCGACCCGCGGTCGCTTGGGCGATTGTGGTATCCGGCGGAAGGGGTAGTGTGAATCCATTGTCTGTGTTTAGGTTGGGAACCCTCAGCTGTTTGTACACAGGTGTACAGAAGACTGTATAGTATTTATACAGAAGTTATTATTAAAGTGTTTTTTTACAATTTATAAGATGTTATAAATGTTTCGGCCTTTTCTAAATCCAATCCTGCTGGTGTCTGTCTTTTATTTCGGGTTTGGGAAATGGGGAACCTCCGGGGTATGGGCAGTGCAAGGGTCATGATACACTCTGCAATCTGCGCGTTTGTATAGCAGAGCAATCATCCACCCTCTCAGTCTGGAGGTATCATTAGCAGCTTGGAGATTGTCATAAATGGGACAATTAGCATAAAAAGCCTAAATACAAAGATTCCGCTGTAGCCACGGGTGAAGTATGTGCTTCCCTCATATTAAACAGTTGTTATATGATATTATATATT
>VKOC01049513.1:0-14281 GCA_009364415.1 Spea multiplicata
TAGTTTCATTTTGATAAATGTAGAGTAATGCACTTGGGATGTAGAAATAGTGAGGGAAAATCTAGCATTGGGAATGCTGCCAGTGACAGCAGACGAGAGGGACTTAGAGTAATAATTACTGATGACTTAAAGGTAAGCAGACAATGCAGTAAAGCGATTATCTCCCTCAACATCAACATCCCTCACATCACAGTGTAAAAAAAATACACATCCTGACTGTAAGCAATCCCTACCATCCATTATATTTCCATAATATGAACTTTACTTCCTAATCACAGTCACCTGGCTTTTTGCAATCCATTTATTAAATGCAAGTTTTTTTGTAAAATAAATAAAAGAAGGACGTATCTCTTACTAATAAAGCTTTGCAATATACTTGGATTAGAACCGGCAGCCCTTTGGATGGAAGGTCGATACGTTACCATTACACCACACGGTAATCGAACAATCCTTTCTGTTTCACATTTATATACCGCCTCCGTGAGTCAGGCACAGGCAGGCATTATATATCCACGGGGAAAGCAGTTGCTTGTAATCACCTTGTGGCGCGACGGATTAGTGGGCTGCCTATGATGCTGAAGGTTGGTGGTTCGATTCTTCATGGTTGTGTTTGAAATAAACAGCCGTGTAAATATATAAATAGCTCTACGCAACAATTATTTTTTTTTTTCAGCACAAAATATCTTTAGATAACGGCATAAAAACAGGTGCCTTATCTCGTGATTCATTTCCCATGAGTCCTGACATACACAAACACGCCGGAACAAACAGATACATACTCATACACAACCACACCGACTCACGCACTCACCTAACCTAATGCCGACCCCACCACCACGGACACCACGACTGTTAGGGCTCATGGGAATTGAACCAGCAACCTTTTGTACGGCGCATAAGACACCTGAGCCACCCGCGTGGCCAACAATTTCAGCTTTCCGTAGTCCTCTTATACTCACATGCACTCGCTCTAAAACTTATATAGATTTACATAAGGTGAGCAGGGGGAACGAACCAGTAACCTTCCGTATCGGAGGATACCCACCTAACCTTTACGCCACCAGGCAGTTGGAAACTCCTCCACCCCACAGATATATTATACTCGCCTGCCCCCCCTACGCACATCTACTCAGGAACAGACAGGCTTTATACGCCAAATGGGGAGACAAAGCACATAAGGACGTTGTGGTTAGGTGGGATGACTACAAAGAACAAGGTTTCTGGTTCCATACCTAAGGGTTCTTGTACAGTGTGATGGTGTGAATATGAACACAGCCTCTCTAACATACGCAGCTCACAAAAGTATTTTATCTTATATTTTTAGAGCAAATATTTTTACATAGCGGCATAAAAGTCAGGCGTCTTACCGACTGTTTTATACTTTCCATGATTCCTGACTTACACAGCCACTCAAACACACATACACACACACCGACACAGCAATGTTTATTTGAGCTATCCCTGAACTGTAAGGAGGGAGGAAAAAGAGAGGTGCAGCTTAGTGAATGAGGGGACAAAGGGGCTCTGGGGATGATTACAGGGGAGAGGACCTCCCAAAGTCACAGTATGGTCAGAACGAGGGGAGACTGCATTAACTCTCACAGTCTTCACCCAGCCAGTGTGGAAAATATTTTATTTTGAGTTGTGGGAGCAGAGGGAGTGATTGCATGCTAGGGAGTGTGGAAGGCCCAAGTTTACTTACAAACATTGCACTGTTACCAGTGTTTAATATATTACTGTACTGGTTTGCACATAAATAATCTCTAATTAAAACTATCGGTGGTTGTTTGTTACAAAACGTGTTCCTTACTGTTTTTTGTGGGGCGGCAGAGCCAAAGTAATCGTCTGCACGGGGAGCCTGAACATTCTAAGCTTAACCTTCAAACAGGGGGCGGAACCAAACTTTGATTGGCATCAGCTGTCATTCAATTAACACCTGCAGGTTTGCCTTAAAGGAAAGTCACACAACAGGTTGGAAGATAAACGCGCCCTCATTGAGTTGCCATGACTCAAATTCAATAGTTTGATGTTATTCTCCTTGTCTCCACTACCATAATGGTGACAATGTAACCATATATAGTTGGGGTTAACTGCACCATTCCAGATTTTAAGGGTCGTTTTATGTTATGTCCACAAGGCGGCGCTATAAGCTCACTTTATAGCCTGAGCACATTTTACGTGCCAACTCTGACATTTTTCCATTATTTTTTAAAAGAACTAATGGCTCATCCAATTTCCAATTAGCAGAATTATTTGTAGATATTTAGTTTAAAAGAAAGGAGCCTTTTACCTACAAAGGAGCTGAAGGTGGCACAATTACATACGATTAATATGCTGAACGCATCTCCCTCCGCCACTATTTAACCGGTTGCCAGAAATAACTTTTTGATTTGGGAAGGCATAACTTTTTTGGCCTTTCTGGAAGTCAAACATACACACACACACACCATTCCTATAATGTTTTTAAGGCTCCAATTTTCTTTGCCAAGAGGTTGGTTTATGGTCATAAATCTCTACTGTGTTATACATGTGGATACCCAAAAGGGATGACGGGGAAACCTTCAGCACCCGGGATCCTTATTCCTAATTCCACAATGTAAAAAAATATAGATTTCAAGTGTCCTTTAGTCTCTTAGTATCAACAAAATACTCTCTGGTACTCTCTGTTTAATAAAGAGAGAGCTGGAAGGAGAACTGCGTTTCACTGTTTATTAGGAAGGGTCCAATCCCGAGAGTTTTCTCCAATAAAAAAGTTTGGGCTGGCCTTGTATAATGTATAACTCAATAGGCTAGGAGACTTCTCATAGATTTAACTATACATTATACAGACAGGATCTTCCTGCACCAAAAGCTCACCAGGGATGATCATTTATAGTGTATTAAAATCTATTACAGAGCCACCCAGTTTTGAATATGAATATATATTGCCCTCAGCACAGAAATCCTAAAGGCAGCTCTATGCCGCCAAATACCTGCAGCCCACAGCATCAAACAACAGATAAGTAGCTTAGCAGAACATATTTTGTGTACATGCGTGTGTACTTGCAACTGGCTATACAATTATATCGCCACCTTGTGGACATAATATAAAACGACCCTTTAAGGCAAACCTGCAGGTGTTAATTGAATACATTTGAATTTGGGGGTGGAGTTGGGGGTAGATTATATAAGTGGCTGTTTTGCTGAGCTCAGTTTACTTGGTTGCTTGTCTGTGCGCTGCTGGGCTTTAGCTGTCTGTCTCTTTCTGGCTTTTTGGTTTTATTTTCTGGCTTTGCTGCCCCCCCACCCCTGCTGTCTTTTGCAGGTTGGTGAGTTGACCGGGACATGGAGTAGCTGCTCGCCAGCGTGCAGAAGACTGCGTTGGAGCGTGGATCTGCGTGGCTGAGGGAGCAGCTGGGATCTGCGCTGGAGCTGGTTTGAGGGTCTGGAAGGACTCGTCCGCCGTGTTGGTTGAGCTCTGGAGAGGAGGAGAGGCCCGACGGCTGGGATTTGGAGTGGCGGAAGCGGCGTCCGCGGCGGACAGCGGCTTCCAGACGGCAGGTGACGGGGGGATGTTCTGGAGGTGGTGGAGACACCGGCCGGACCCCGGGCAGGGAGCCAGATCGCTCCCAAGACTGAGGATTCAGCATCCGGTGCTGCAGGTGGAGCAGTAGTGCTAGGCCTCCGGGGCCTAGCAGAGGCCTGGATCAGGTGTCGGTGTAGCAGAGTCCCTGGATCTGGAGGCAGGGAGGATGAGGAGCTGGATGGACGGCCGGATGCAGCCTGCATTGTGGTCTGCACATGCTGGGAGGAGTGGATCAGGGGTGGCCTTGTATGTACCTGGGGCAGCAAGGGGTGCTGGGCGGTACGCTGCTGTTGTAGGGGGAGGTGGGTGGGTCTGTTTCCCCTGTGGGTAGTGCGTTTGGGCCTTGGCAGCTTTGTGGTGTGTCTTGTTGTTCTGCTGATTTAGTGGGGGCCAGGGGTGCTAGGCTAGCGGGTGGTTCTCCCGGGTCTGTGCGGTCTGGTGGGGTGTTGGAGGCTGAGGTTCTCCTTCACTCTCGTCGGGTGGGTGGCGCATCTGGGCCTTCTCGACGGGTTAGGTGTTCTCGTTCCCCTTCCCGGCATAGTCGGTGGGTGTGTCATTCTTCCCGTGATGGGGGGGTTCATATTGTTCGGTTCGGGATGTTCAGATGGTTCAGGGTTGTTCTCCTGTGCGTCGGGGGAGGGGGGGTCAGCGGCTATCTTGGGACAGGGCTACGGGGGTGCAGGCTCGGGGAGGGGGGTTTTGTTGAGGCGGCGGCTCCACAGGTTCCCTCGACGTCAGCGCAGGATTCTACAGCCCAGCAGTTCAGCGCAGCCAGGGGATCGGTCGGTGAGTGTATTGCAGTTGATTAGCCTGTTGCCTGGTGTGCCGGTGGGTAGTGGGTCAGTTCAGGGTTTGTTGCAGAGGCTTCCGGTTTTGGTGGAGGAGTGCAGACGTGGGAGCCAGTGGCTCTGGTGGCAGATGGTGCTGGCGAGCGTTTGGTGGGTGAGGCAACCCCATAGGTAGGGCAAGATGTAGGGGGTGCAGGGGCGTCTGCTGAGGTTGAGGTCAGCAAGGTTGTGGGTGATAAGGGGTGATTGGCCTGTGCGGTGTCTGATGCAGTGCCAGGTGCAGCGTGGCAGACAGCGTATGTCTCTTTAGCGGGTCCATTGGGGGGTCCGAGGTGAGAATATATGGAAGGGGGAGTATGTGGAGTTTTCTTTACTTCCTCTGGAGGAGTCTTTGGACACGAAAGAAGATGAAAAGAAGGGATAGTAAGGAGAAGTGGAGGAACATTCCAAAAACTTTCGGAAATTGGCTGTGGGCATTTTGTATTTTGGCGAGCTTTATCGGGGAGAAATCCCCTGATAAGTGATCTTTTGTTATGTTGATGGCATGTGGGAGGCCTATAGGGTGTACGGGGGTTGGGCGTGGTGGCGTTATGACAAGCAGTTTCGTCAGGCGGTGAACCCTGGGATGCGGTGGGACCAGATGGACCTCCCACTGTGGTTGAAATTGATGGCGCAGAAGGCTTTGGCCTTTCCTTTGTGGGGGCGCCAGGGGTTCCCATGGAAGTTTCGTTGGCCACACATAAGAAAGGGATCTGCTGGCTAACGTCAACCGTTGCAAGTGCGGTGCCTTGTGCAGGTTTGAGCATGAGTGCTCCGGATGTGGGGGTAGTCAGTCTGTCCAAGTGCTTTAAGCGTGCCGAGGCAGGTGTAGGCTCGGGTCAGTCTGGGTCTAAAGGGGAGAACGCCAGTGAACCGCGACGGGATGCTGCCGTGGCTAAGCCGATACGGTAGGTGACCGGACGTGGCGTTTCTGTGGGACTTTGTAGATTGTTTGGGGTGCTGCAGGGTATTTGTTTTGAGGTGCTTTTGTTTCAGGCGGCTTTTGCTTTGGCCTTTTTTTGGTGCTTTTCGGATGTCGAAATTGGTTAGTCCCACTAAGTCTGTGCAAGGTGGTTTGGCTTTGCGGGATGTCGTGTGCGAGGGTGAATCTGTGGTTATCTGGTTGAGGTCTTTTAAGACGGATGTGTTGGGACAAGGCAAGCCGGTACGGTTGTATGCTTTGCCTGGGGATGTCATTTGCCCTTTGCAGTGCATGCGGCGTTATTGGGGTGTTCGGCCGGCAGGTGGGGTGTCATTCTTGGTTCATTGGGATTTTTCACCAGTATCTCGGTTTCGGTTTTTGCGTCTGATGAGGCTGGGGCTTGGTAACTTGGGTTGGCGTCGGCTGAATTTGGGACGCATTCGTTCCGGATCGGGGCGTCTACGGAGGCGGCACGTTTGGGGTTGGTGGAGTCATCCGGAGAATTGGTCGGTGGGAGTCGGCTTGTTTTCGCATGTTATCAGGCCGTTGCGGTTGGGGAGTTGATTGTGGTTTGTTTGGTTTCTTTCCTTTGCTCGTTATATTTTTTCTGTTTTGCCTTGCAGGGCCTCGTTTCATCGTTTGGATCTTCGGCCACTCTTTTGTGTACTGGGCCAGGCAGAGCCGCAGTTAGGCATAACAGGCTGCAGCTGGGCTTCCCCATGGACTTGGTGCATGTGAGGTGGTTTGGGAATGCGAGGCATGGTGTGGGATGGAGTGTTTGAGGTTGGGGTTGTGAAATATTTGAGGTTGGGGTTGTGGAGGTAGCATGCAGACCATGTCAAACACCTTAGGAACATTATAAAAGAATTCTTGGTAAAATATCAATTAGTCATTATAGGTGTAAAAGGACTTAGTGATCTGACCTAACCAAACAATTTTTGGCCAGTTGAATTCACATGCTCACAGGAAGGACAGAAGGAGACTTTTTTAAGTGCAAATGTAGCCCGCGAAGCCCACATCAAAGGGCAACTTTGTAAATTGTATATTACATTCTGTACGGTCTGTTTGTAAATAGTGTGTGATAGTTAGTAATGTCTTTTAATTTGTTCAGTCATAGTATTGTACATTGTATAGTGTTAGTATTTTCTTTTGATGTTGTATCCCTAGGATTGTATCTATAGGATTGTAAATTGTATGTTGTGTAATAGTGTTAACATTGTCTTCTGATATTAGTTAACCAATAGTAATGTACTTTTGATCCCACCCTATAAGAACAGCCCGTATGTTCTTAGTTTGGACACAATCTTCCCATCCTTGCTGCAGTTACATAATCTTTACATACTTCATTCCCAATGTAACCCTGTGTGTTAGCCTTTCATAGGCTTCATTACAGCATTAAACCCTCCATTTTCCTATCAAAGAAGTATTTTCTTGTGATTATTCGAGCTACCTGGATTTAAGTTAACCCCTAGACAAAGGTGTCGGCACCTGGAATCCCCTTTTTCCCCAAATATATCCCATTTCCGACAGGGGTTTCTCCCCTCAGTGGTGGTTATCCACGCCGGGGAAAATTATATGGTACATACACATAATTAATATTAACCTAAGGATTGTAAGCTGATTGAAGTGCTGGGGTTCTTTTCTGTGTCCGTACACACACCAAGATAGGCTCTGCCACACTGACACCCTCATCCGAAGGGCTTCCACGGACGGTTTCACTTTGGTATTGATTTATGTGATGGTCGCTGCCCCCCAAAACAGCCTGCCTGTGGCACCTTTGCCCCCCCAAAACATCCTTTCTGTGGCATCTTTGCCCCCACTTACACATCCACATTATCACACACACACACATTCATTCCCTCCTTCAGATATTCAGATGATTCCGAGATGCAATTGGCGTCATGCGAGGGATAGGGCGCCTATGGAGCATAGCCGTGGTACGGTTAATAAGTTAATGGCGTCGGGGTGGCGGGCATCTTGGTATGTCCCTTAAGTGCCATTTGGTTATGGTACCTGGATTACTTGGCAAGCTTGGTGTGTGCATTGTGTTTATTGTATATATTTACATGTTTGTGTCTCGAGTCATTGTCCTTGTTAACGCTCCTATGTTTATTATTTCAGGTTTTGGCGTGACAATGACTCTAATAAATAAAATTGGCTGTGGCCTTTTCTTATCCATATTCAATGGTGTGTGGTGTCATTATTGGGGTTAATAGGGAGTTAAGCCTAGCCTGGAGAATCGAAGCTACAACTACAACTTGAAATAATAGGCAAGGTGTACAGTTCCACCCATTCTTGCTTTCTCTTTGTTCCTACAGTATCTCTCACGCAGCTTACAAAAGTATTTTGTCTTACATTTTTGGAGCAAAAATTTTTACATAGCGGCATAAAAGTCAGGTGTCTTATCCCTTTAACCCCTTCCAGACCAGGACATACCTGGTACTTCCTGGTCGCATGTCACCGTCAAAAAAACGCCCCACATACCCCAATCGTGATTGCGGGGGTGCTGCTGCTGTCTGCCCAGGTGTCTGGGAAGACCAGCACAGCCACTCTGAGCCTGCGATCACTCTCCCACAGTGATTCTGTAGGCTGAAAACACGATTGCAAGAAAATCAGCGTTTTCAGTTGAAACAGGCAGCTATAGACTGGCAATTGTGTCCCAGCTGCCAGAGGCAACTTCAGGGACAGGGGGAGAGGGTTCTTCGGTCTCCACATGAGTGTGGAGCCCAAACCCTCCCCTGCTGCCTGATCGCTCCATGAGAGAGACAGTGCAGCGCTAACTCCTTCAATGCTGCAATATGACGCAATCGCTTCGTTGCAGGGGTTAACATTTGTCCCCACAAGCTTGTGGGGACTAAATCAGTCAATGCTGTGCTGCAATGGAGCATCAGCATTGAAAGTCATTTTTTTTTTTTGTTATCAAAAAAACCAGCACTCACCTGAGTTTAGTAAGTCAGCTGATGATCATCAGATCACTCCTGGCCGATAGGAGTGATCTGATCATTATGGCAGCCCTGGCATGACCCGACCTTAGAAAGAAAGAGGGGCAACTAGTATAATTGTAGAACAAAAATACACTATTACCTGATCACTTGTCGGTGACATTTTAAGTTACCAATTATTGATCGCCTCCCTGATCAATGTCAGTGGCCTAAACTTGTCACTAACAAGCCTGAAAACTGTTATAATTACCCTAGTTGAACACCTTGACTTATCTACTGTTAAAACATATACTTTTATGCTTTTAAATGTCCCAAGCGGGACATGGGCCCACTAAAACAAAAAATTCCCTATTGGACCAATACAGTTACACTGCACCTATCACACACCCCCTTTTGTCAAAAAACAAAAGGGAGGGAACTACTTGGCAGATATTTGGGGTGCTATATCTTTACATTTCCACTGTAAAAACACATCATATTGTAAGATATAATATGATGTGTTTTTACAGTGGAAATGTAAAGCTATGGTGCCCCAAATATCTGCCAAGTAGTTCCCTCCCTTTTGTTTTTTGACTGTTTCAGTGTTGGCTGTGTGTTTTTCTTTCCCCCTTTCCCTCTCTTTTCTTTTTGCAGGATCAGTTTTCTTTGCGGAGGAGTTCCCTGGAGAAGTTTGAAGGATAACGGGAGTGGCGAGTTGATGGTTTTGGTTAGAGGTTAGAGTTAATGCCCTCCCTGTACAGGATTAAGCAAAGCGTTAAGGTGGAGCTCCCCTATCCGACCCGCGGTCGCTTGGGCGATTGTGGTATCCGGCGGAAGGGGTAGTGTGAATCCATTGTCTGTGTTTAGGTTGGGAACCCTCAGCTGTTTGTACACAGGTGTACAGAAGACTGTATAGTATTTATACAGAAGTTATTATTAAAGTGTTTTTTTACAATTTATAAGATGTTATAAATGTTTCGGCCTTTTCTAAATCCAATCCTGCTGGTGTCTGTCTTTTATTTCGGGTTTGGGAAATGGGGAACCTCCGGGGTATGGGCAGTGCAAGGGTCATGATACACTCTGCAATCTGCGCGTTTGTATAGCAGAGCAATCATCCACCCTCTCAGTCTGGAGGTATCATTAGCAGCTTGGAGATTGTCATAAATGGGACAATTAGCATAAAAAGCCTAAATACAAAGATTCCGCTGTAGCCACGGGTGAAGTATGTGCTTCCCTCATATTAAACAGTTGTTATATGATATTATTATATTATTATATATCCAATTATATTAAACACAAAGATTCCGCTGTAGCCGCGGATGAAGTAAGAGCTTTCCTCATATTAAACAGTAATAATATATTATATATTATTATACATCCAATTATATTAAACACAAAGATTCCACTCTAGCTGTGGATGAAGCATGTGCCTCCCTCATATTAAACCTTTATTATATCATATTATATATTATTATATATACAATCAGATTAAACACAAAGATTCAGCTGTAGCTGTGAATGAAGCATGTGCTTACCTCATATTAAACAGTAATAAAATGATATTATATATTATTATATATCCAAGGAGATGTGCTGCCGGAGAAATGTATCGTCTTCTTTAACACAAAAGCACTTCACTTACTGTGAAGGGGTAATGGGGGTAAGGGTTACTTTGGATGAAAGTACTTATCTTACTGCACGGTGGTCAGCTACAAATGCATGTGTTGGGGTGATTTATTGAGCTCATCCACCAAGCATTGAGCATAAGGGGGGCGCATCCAAATGTCACATGATCACCAGCAATAGCATGCGCCATGGCAGCAGATAATGTAAGTGAAAGATAAAAAAACTTGTCATTTTTGGAGAATTGTAACGATTCAGCTATAATAAAATGCAGCACGAGTAATGAGACCGTTGATACATTATTACACAAAGTGTTACATCCCTAATACATTCCAGCAACTATTATTAATATATATTTTTTTTTTTTAACAATAATTTATTGATTTTAAAATATAAAAATGAAAAAGACAAAAAACATACGAATGACATACAAAGTATGAATAATATATGTAACAATTGGTTAGTATATCGAAATTTACGTTTCCTAGCTTAAAGTTAAGCAGTATAATACAATATAATACAGTATATCAATCAAGCCCAATCAAATGGGTCTATAATAGATTATTTGTTCCATAGAAAAAAAGACATATATAAATCATACTACATAAACAATACATTCAATCACAGCACATACTCTCAAGGACGCAAACAAACATGTGTGGCGGTAGCATGGTAAGATAAGGATATATTTGGCGGTGACTATATTATATTTCAAGACACTATACCCATTGGGGTCTAACAGAGCATAAAAGCAGATACAATCTTATAGATATCTGAATGGTGGAATCAAATTGAACTAACTAATTATCCAAAATATATTTATTATTATAACTATTATTATTAATAATATTATTACTACTGTTAATATTATTACTATTAGTATTGTTATATTTTATGATTATTATTATTAGTATTGCTATTATTGTTATTAATATTATTACTATTGTTATCGATACAATCATTTATTTAAGAAAAAGGTTGCATCATTGAATATGTTGGTTGACAATGAACCCCATTAATTTTCCAGTACCCCCAGAAGCTGGGGTGAGGATGAACAGACGTCATGTCTGAAACTTTGTATAGCACATACTATAGTCCAATCTTATAGCATAAAGTGCTGATATTCGTTATACATCATTCACATAATAATTACCCCTCTCCATGCAGTAGATGCCCTGTTACAGCTCCTGGGTCCTCCGACGAATATCACGGTTTATTCACGTATTGTTACTGCTAGGTCTGATCCCCGCAGGCTGTCGGGATCTCCTGGTAGGAATGGAGGTGGATCTTGCAGGTAGAGGGCGGCCCTGATTGATCCACCTGGGTCAGGGCTGCTGGGCTGTTCAGTGATTTCCAAAGAGCTGCGTTGATGTTGCTGCTTAATCCACTTTTACTATTGGGAAATGGAAACCCAAAAGACCCCATAAGTTTGCGTGGGGGGATGCTGTCAGCTTTCAGCCCCCCGAAAAGCATGTTTGGGGTGAAGTGGGGAATTGTCTGCTCAATCAAGCAGCAGGCCAAGGCCCTGGAATATAATATTGGTTGCAGATCGGCGGAGCTCTGGGGTCTGGATTATTACACCAAAATCTACCCCATGGAGGGATTGTTTGGACTCCGGCTGAACTGTTACAGTAAGGACATGGAGGGCCTGTGAGTGGCTTGTTTACAAGACAAGCATTTGATTTTATTTATCAATAAATAGTTTTTTGGTTTT
This sequence comes from Spea multiplicata, assembly GCA_009364415.1. NCBI lineage: Eukaryota > Metazoa > Chordata > Amphibia > Anura > Pelobatidae > Spea > Spea multiplicata. Next base: position 11,573 of record VKOC01049513.1, read on the forward strand.
TTTTTAATACATACTGGGCCGAAAGGGTTAAACCCTGTGTTTTATGCTGTTGTGATGTAGCATCTGAGATGTTTGCCGCTCGCTTATATGTCTTTAACAATACGATTGTGTTTGCCTTGCGATGGGCCGCACGCCGCTGTGGCGCACAGAGGGTTAATGTTGTAGCGCTGTTTACTCTTTGTGCAGAGTTTATGTCCTTGTACTGGAGTTTATTCGCTCGCTGGGCTGCGGCATGCCGGTTACCCTCTCATGTGTTTAAAGCTGATCGTTCCAAGTTCTTGGTGCTGATACGTTGTATATATTGTGTATATAAGTAATAATAGTAATAGTAATTGTTATTTAAAGCCTCCCGCATGCCCCTAGATGCCCCTTGGTTCTCTGCCGTGTTCTGGACGTTCCGTGTTTAATTGCCCGGATAATTCTGACTTCGTGCAACAAATATGATATTAATGGCTGTCGGTAGTTGGCTCGGCCACGCGTTACTTTCACTGGATTTGGCTCTTTATATCGTAACCTTATATCTGCAGATCTGCGTCTTTATATTATAACTTTATATCTGCAGAACTGCGTCTTTATATTATAACTTTATATCTGCAGAACTGCGTCTTTATATTATAACTTTATATCTGTGTCTTCATATTATAACTTTATATCTGCAGATCTGCGTCTTTATATTATAAAGACTTGCTGCCCGTGACCGTGCGGGTACCCGCTGTCCGTGCCTGTGCGGGTACCTGCTGCCTGTGCATACTCAGTGCCGCGGAAAGTCCATATACCCGGTGGTCCGCCGAGCCTACAGCTGCTGCAGATCTGCTTTGGAAGCTAAGAGGTTGATGGCAGCAGTGGGCTACAAGTTTGGGTTCTTAAAGGTTCCTATTGTTCTACCGCATACATGTTGGGTTCTAAGGCATCCTGCTGGCTGTTGAGTTTGTAATGATATACCAGACAAACCCTACAGCTGCTGCAGATCTGCTTTGGAAGCTAAGATGTTGATGGCTGCAGTGGACTACAAGTTGGGTTTCTCTGGATCTGCAGCAGTTATGCGCTTTGCAAAGAGGATGGTGGATGACGGACAGTTCTGCTTGAGTTTGCATGAGCTCTGAGGTCTTTATGGATACCCCACGTTGAAGTCGCCGAGTGGGATTGTAGATTTCATTGCCTTAGATATCATCGGATCTATTTGCACACAGAGGAAAGATGAGGGTTATCTAAAGCCTGATTTGTGGTCTAAAAGCTGGCAGCCAATCTCAGTGTGTAGCCCATTCGGAGAGGTAATAAACTGTAATGCACCTCAATAAATAGTACTTGAGAATAACTCCCCGGGTATCATACACCAAAGACTGCGTTGTACAAATGACATCGTAAGCGGCTTACGGCTCTACGAGTAATTACGTTTGCCACACATTATAGAAACAGATGGGCTATGTCACTCTTCCTCGGAATCTATAACACTGACAGCCTGCCTCCAGATCTTTCCTTTGATAATTTTAATGGAAACAATGTTGTGTCCATTAGGTTTCTGCGTAGAAATATCTATTAATGTTTCCAAAGGCCACTTAAAGAAAAATCCTGACGCGTGACATTTGAAATATCTTCTAGAACAGAAGAAAACCTCTCAAATTCCCTTTTTTTATGCCTACGGGCAGAAAAATATATATTTTTTTGGATGGATGTTTTTTTAGGACTCCCCCTCAACTTTTTATGACTTTCTGGTTTGAGGATGTGCGATAATATCAGATAATATCACTGATACACGTAAATATAGAGAAAGGTGGACATCCTCCGAGCAGGATGTCTTGGCATCATTGTGACCTTGTTGACCCTTCAAGTGGCAAAAAGCGCTGGCACACCGAGAGTTAACACATCATATATTGTTCCCAATGGAAGGCTCACTGATTTAATTACAGGATGAATCTCAATTCCACCGTACTTTGGCTTCTTCTAGGGTAATTCTGAGTTCCTACAGGCCGTTTATTGGAGAAACTCGTGAGTGAGGGTCCTGCGTATTGGAGAATCTCGTGAGTGAGGGGCCTGCGTATTGGAGAAACCCGTGAGTGAGGGGCCTGCGTTTGGTAGAATAACTCGTGAGTGAGGGTCTGCGTATTGGAGAAACTCGTGAGTGAGGTCCTGCGTATTGGAGAAACTCGTGAGTGAGGCGTATTGGAGAAACTCGTGAGTGAGGGTCCTGTGTTTAAGTCCCATTGTTTTTAAGAACTATTTGCTGTTTTATTTTGTATGTCTTGTTTTTTGTAATTCTGGCACTGTGTAATCTTTGTCTTTTTGTTATTAAAATATTCATAATCTAAGTCTGTCTTTGGGCTCTAGTATTGATCTCCACAAACCCTAAGAGTGGAGAACACGTTACCGTATTGTTAAGTTCTACAGGATATATATATATATGTTGTTTGCCCAGGGTGGATTGATAGATATATATAGAGATAAATGTTCTTATTCGGATTTCTCATGAATGCGGTATTAAAATGGTGACACTTGGCAGATTACCTGGGGGATACAGGCAGGATTTGGGGGTTAATTTGGTGTAACTGATGCCTTGTTAAGGGGTGAAGTTAGTAAATCCAGAGGCTTGGTGCTATTAACCCCTTCATGCCCACGCCCTACATACACTCACAGGTTGGCAAGTAGTCCTGGCCGTGACAGCTCTCTCACTCTCTCACTCTCTTACTCTCTCTCTCTCTCGCTCCCCCCTCT
>VKOC01049516.1:0-11559 GCA_009364415.1 Spea multiplicata
GCGTTGGAGGGCGGCCTCCCTCTCCTGCGAGGAGGCTGCAGCGGTGATAGCCGTGCGTTGGAGGGGGGTCTCCCTCTCCTCCGTGGCGGCTCCGGTGTCCGTGCGTTGGAGGGGGGTCTCCCTCTCCTGCGTGGCGGCTCCGGTGTCCGTGCGTTGGAGGGGGGTCTCCCTCTCCTGCGTGGCGGCTCCGGTGGCCGTGCATTGGAGGGGGGTCTCCCTCTCCTCCGCGGCGGCTCCGGTGGCCGTGCATTGGAGGGGGGTCTCCCTCTCCTCCGCGGCGGCAACGTGGGAGCCAGGGGCAGGTAAGTAACAACATTTAAATATTTTCAAGGGAATGAATAAATGTACTCACTCCCTAAATATATATATATATTTATTATTATTATTATTATTATTATTTTTTTTTTTTTTTCTGAAAGTAATTATCCAAGGCATAAGGCATAATTGAATTTAAGGACCTATTTATTATGACTAAAGGTGATATGGAAGTTAATTAGCTAAAAAAAATATAATATTTCCATACTATGTATGTAATGTTGTATATGCTGTCCTTTCTTTTCTTTCTTCTTTTTGTCTCTCCTTCCGCTCTACCCCCTTATTCATGAGGGGGGCGGATGCAGAGACAAGAACAGGAACTCATTCGATAATTTTTTCTGAATCTATGGTATTTCGCCTCCGCGCCGGTAAACTCCTGTATTAAGAACAGGATGGATTTTGAGAAAGTGCTTCTTAGAATCAGAATATGTTTGTTTATATGTAGTATGGATGTTTTAACTAAAATTAGCAAAGGAAAAGTAAATAATAGCAAGGTATCTCAAAGTATTTATGAGGGAGAAATAAAATGGTTGCTTCTTTAAAATTAATCTCTATTAATGTGCAAGGGTTAAATTCCCCACAGAAAAGGAGTCTCCTGTATAATATGTTAAGTGAAGAAAAGGTAACTATAGCGTTTATCCAAGAAACCCACAAAGGCTTTGGAGATCTAGATCCTTTCCGGAAATATTTTATTCTAATTTAGAAGGGAAAGTTAAAAAAAGAGGGACTGCAATTATGATTTCTAATAATGTTAAATTTGAATTTATATACCATGAAGATGACAAACTGGGCAGATCACAAATTTTAATTTGTAAGATTAACGATATATTATATACATTGGTAAACATTTATGCCCCTAATAAAAATCCATCTAGATTCGTAGCAAAAGTCTATAATAGAGTACAACAAATAAAAAAAGGGATATTATACATGGGTGGGGATTTCAATTGTGTTATCGACCCAAAAAAAGATAAAAAAAATATCTACAGCGGTTACAATAGACCCGCATATAAAATTAGAAGCAGAGAAAATAAACACCTTTATAGAAAATAATTTGTTATATGACATTTGGAGAGTACTACACCCAGAAGAATTAGATTTTACCTTTTTTTCGCATTCGCATACGACTTATTCTAGAATCGATTTCATCTTAACGGAATTAGATAATTTGAGATTAATAATAAATTCAAATATAGGTCAAATTACTTGGACAGACCACGCTCCAATATTTGTTAAATTTAAGGATAACCAACAATATAGAACAAATCGTAGATGGCGGTTAGACGATTCATTATTAAATAATCCCGAAACTTTAGATGAGTTAAAAAAGCAAGCTGATTTATTTATGGAACAAAATAATAACGGAGAGGTGAATAACTTAATATTGTGGAACGCATTTAAATGCTTTATGAGAGGATGTTTAATAAAAATCTCCTATAATATTCGAAAGAAATTGGGTCAGAGCTTAGCTGATTTATATATTGACTTAGCAAAAAAGGAAAGGTTAAATAAGGAAAATCCTAATATAATAAATACATTAGAATTTACTAAAATCAGATCTAAAATTAATGTGAGATTACAAGAGAGAGTGGATAGGGGACTCTTAAGAATGAAACAAAGATGGTACTATAGCAATAATCGTGTAGGCAAATATTTAACCAATAAATTAAAATATGAACGGAAAAAAAGTGTGATAAAAAAAATAATAATAGGAAACAAAACCTTCCTAGTTCTCAAATAACTAAATGTTTTGAAGATTACTATAACTCATTATATAATTTAGAAGGCTCCGTAAAATCTCAAACAGATATCCGAAATTACTTGCATTCTCTTAAATTACCGAAATTGAAAATAGAACACTTAGAAATGCTAAATGCTCCGATAAAAGAAGTTGAGATTAAAAGAGTGATTGAAAGATTGGATAAGAAAAAAGCTCCAGGTCCCGATGGATATACAGCGCCATTTTATTTAGCATTTAAAGATATTATTATACCATTATTATTTAAATCCTTTGAAGAAATAGCAGATGGTTCAAAAATTCCCTCTGAGATGCTATTGGCTTCCATTACTCCGATACCGAAACCTAATAAAGACCCAAGTAAGGTCCCGAATTACAGACCTATATCATTAATAAATATTGATATTAAAATATATTCAAAGATACTTGCAGAAAGATTAAAAATTTATCTACCAGAAATAATACATTCGGATCAGGCAGGTTTTATTATTGGTAGAGGTTTACCAGATAATACCCGTAAAATGATAAATTTGATGGATATAACCAGTAAAAGTTCAACATATACAGCGTTTTTGGCTCTAGACGCCGAAAAGGCTTTCGATCGCGTGGACTGTAAATTTTTATCTGAAACTTTGGAGGCCTTTGGCATATCCGGGAAATTTAAAAATAATATTTTAGCATTATACCAAAATCCAACTGCTCAAATTGTAGGTCCAATGATAACATCAAAATCTTTTAGAATTAATAATGGAACGCGACAAGGATGCCCATTGGCACCTCTATTATACGCTTTGTCTATTGAACCACTAGCGCAATCAATAAGAAATTCAAAAGAAATAATGGGGATCAATATTGGGCAAAATGAATATAAGATAACACTCTTTGCTGACGATATTATATTAACCCTTTTGAACCCAGATAAATCAATGAGATACGTTCTGAAACTAATAGAAGAATATGGGAATTTTTCCAACTATAAATTAAATGTTAATAAAACTCAGATCATCTGTGCCAATCAGACTAAAGAGCAAGCTAAACTAATGAGATCACTCATAAATGTTAATTGGAGCATGGATTCATTGGAGTATCTAGGTATAAAAATCAAATATAATCTTAAAGAAATGGTTAGCGATAACTATAGTATATTAATGAAGAAAATGGAAGAAAAATTAAACAAATGGAAGAGCCTGGAAATTTCCTGGTTAGGAAGAATAAACGCTTTTAATGCATACTATTTACCTAAAATAATTTTTCTGTTAAGAGCGATACCTCTGAGAGTCCCCTATCTTATTCTCTCTAAAATCCAAAAAATAATGTTAAGGTATATTTGGCAAAATAAGCCACCTAGAATATCGTTTAATAACCTAGTTAGACATACTCAAAGAGGAGGCCTCTCGGTTCCTGATATCAAAGATATTCATGAAACGTGTATGATAACACATTTGTTACTTTTAGATAGACCGGAAAGTGATAAAACTCCATGGTTCATTATTGAGAAAGAAACTACAAATCTTCTACATCTTTCAGATTTTATTTGGATGACCCATGATACAAATAAATATATTAAAAGTGATAATTTAATAATTAAAGACTTAATGATAACAGTTAATAAATTTTAAAAAATTATGAATATAAATAATAGGCTCCTCTCCACAACTCCAATAGAAGTTCTGACTAATTATATAAGCAATTTAGATCTAGCTAAATGGAGCTTTACAAATATAAAACTTATATCGGATTTATACAATACAGAATCTTTCATACCTTGGCCATTGTTAAAAGAGAAAGGAGATTTACCTAACTCTGAAATATTCAGCTATATTAGAATAAAATACTATCTTCAAACGGTAGAAGTAACATCTTCTCCAGGATATGAAGAATTCCTTAATAAACACTTTAAAACTAGACTTATTCACTGAGTAGGTACATTAAAGAGAAGTATGGGAACAGACGATTCTTTGCTTAGTAAAGAGAAATGGGAAAAAGAGATAGGAATTATACTCCCTAAAGAGGAATGGCTACCAGCTTACATAGAAATTAAAAAATATTCACATTGTCTTGGGATGCATGAACTCTTTTATAAAATTATTCATAGATGGTATAGAACGCCTGTCCAAATTTCTAAATATGATAATAACCTCTCAGGGCTGTGTTGGAGATGTGGAAAGGAAGATGGGACAATTTATCACATGTGGTGGAAATGCGAAGAAGTGAGATCAATTGTATTAACCCTCTTTAAAGTAATTGAAGAATTAGTAGGTGATAGAATTGAACCTTCTCCCCAAATATTCATCTTTCATATGGGACTTAAGAATTTCCATAAAATACAGAGAAATCTGATAGTCCAATTAATTTTGGCTTGTAAACTCGTTATAGCGAGAAACTGGAAAATGAAAGGTAAAATATCTTGGAACGAGATACATGCCCAAATTCAATTTCAACATAAAATGGAAAAAGGCTACTATGAGAACGTAGCTAAAAGTAATATATACATTGATATTTGGAAACCATGGGTAACCCGCACACACGTAGAGCTAGAAACTGTAAATCAATTATAAGCAGCCACATAAAATTTGAGAAACCTTTATGCTATTAAATATTAACTTTTAATTTTACTTTCTATAGCGAGAGAAACAAAGTAACCAAGAAAATGAGTAATAGAATAATTATATAACATAATTTAAACAACCTATCAAAGAATTTATGAAAGAAGTTAAATTATAAATATATCTCATTTGGTTAAATATTTTAATGTTATATATATGATCTATTTATGAATTTATTTATGAACGGATATATATGTTTATAATCTGCTGGCGGAATCTCTCGTTTTAAATTTGCTGATATGTTATTTATGTATGGTATTTATGTATGTAAGTCATTTGATACGTTATAATAAAAATTAAAAAAAAAAAAAAAAATTACTTAAAGAAATACCACCGTATAATTCTAATTTGGATGCATTTGGTAATGCAGATGTATTTGAGTCTAATACAGAGAAGCATAATTTGTCAAATCAACAGAGAAATTTTTATTTAAGATTTGGATACCTACATATATGAGTAGAAGATTAGAACCTCCAATAAGTGCTCCTATAGTGGAGGATGATGAAATTATCCATGGGACGGATAAGGATAGACTCCAGCAGTTGATTAAGTTTACAACTGGAAATGCAAATCCAACACTTGACATACTAGAAAATCTGAAACCTACAATTTCAGAGGATCCATTTTCTTTCTTATTAAGATTTGGGCAGGCTTACAGATTAGTTTTTAACATTTCTGATGATGAATGTCCTGCCTCTATGATTCAAGTTTTTGTTAAAAAGTTTAACTACCTGGATCCTACTAGTATAGCCATTGCTTCGGATATGCAAACACTTGAGGATGCTGCTGCATTTATTGATAAAATCAGGAGAGAATGCAGACATGAAGGGGTTAAAATGAATGTGTCTGTAGTTAACATGGTTAATAGCAAGGATATAGGTAGAAAGGAGAGACCACATTTAATTCACCCCCCTTCTCCCCCTCAGGAATTTAAACAAAAGCAGATGCAGAATCCCAGGGGACACAGCTTTTGGAATAAAGAGTCTTTTCACTGTTTCTATTGCAAGAAACTGGGACATTTTAAAAGACAATGTCGCAAATTTCTCTATAATAAAAAATTAAAAGAGCAAAGAAAATCAAATGGATTTGTTTACGGTTCAGATCCAAATGTATATCCTAACAGGGCTGTAACACCTCAAAGAGATTTACTTTACACTCCAATGATTAGGCAAATCAGGGAGATTGAAGTTAATAAAGAAGATTTACCTAACACAGGAAATACACAGGAATATGTTTGTTGTAAGTGTCATGAGAGTTATAATACGTAGATCTATGTTGATTCAGTATACAGGGAGCTAGTATAGCAATTGACTCTAATTCGTACTGTATCCCTGCACTCTGTCTTCTATGAAGATGTTTTGAATAAGTTAATTTATTTATAAGAAAAAATATATGAACAACATCAGATGTGTTATATGTTAGTTTTGTGTTGTTTTGTTTGATTCTGTAAGTTAAGATCCTGTAATGTTATATGTTGTATCTGTTAAACTCCAACTACATAGTGTCCATCATTTGCAGAAGTACAAGTTAGGGATATTTCCTTTCTTGCTTCTCAGGTTGATTCAAAACCTTAATTTAGTTCATGAGAACAGGGTTTTGCGTCATGACTAAAAAGGATTACTATGTATTGTATTGACCAAATATGTTTTTCCGTAATCAATTGAAGTATTATTTACTATTGTCCATATTCTTAAAATTCATCTCATGGTCCAAATTCATGTGTTATAATTTGTTTTTTGGTTATTTTATAAAATGATGCAGTCTTTAATGTTAATTATTTAAAACAAGTTCTTAAGAACATTACATCATGTTTTATAGTGAGGTGCTATAATAATAAAGGTGTTGTATCAGCTAAGATTTTGATGCTGCATATCTGTTGTGTTTTTTAGGTTGTATATAAGAGTCGAATGGACAACGCAAATTATTAAAAATTCCATCATGGCAAAGACATCTGACATTCAAGAAGAGACAATCCTTTTTGTTTCTAGCAGTTCTGACGGTGACAATACTGGTGATTGACTGTTCTAAGGAAGATCTACAGAGTCAAGAAGATCTACAGATTTAACAACCAATGTATAGCCAATTTAACAATACTCAAGGGTTCCCAGACATAATTAAGAAGAAAAGAGAAATTGATGATTTCAATGGTCATGTGTGTTTTGGTATAATGAAAGGGTACTTATTAGTATGTAACATTAGAATTAACTTTACTAGACAAAGTAATGTAAGGTTTAATGTTACGATAGGGCCTAAACATTTATTTAGTTGGACTAAAGGGACCTACACACAAGATGATGATAAATGAAGTAGCATACTTGAGTGTAGTTATACATGGTGATATGAAAGTAAATTGGTCTGGAGATCTAGCACCAAATACTCCAGGCTTGACAGTAACTAAAGATGGAGAAACTAGAACAAAGGTATTATACACGGAACAAGTATGGTATAAATTTCTGCAACCAGGAACAATACTAAAAAATAACATATCAAATACACCTATAGTATGGAAAATACAAGCATTTAGGGATTCAAAGTTTGTAAATGTGGAAATGGCAATTACTGTAACAGATTTGATTATTCCTAATATAGAAGTATTTCCTAATTCTATAGAGATCCTAGGAGGAAGGGATCAATTAGTGTTGACATGTAGTATTGAGTCGGTGTTACCTCCTGAGTCTTTAATGACATGGACTAAGGGTGATGAGTTCCTGGGAAGCTTTTCTAATGTAAATCTGAGTATGATACATAGAGGTCTAGTAGGTAGAGTAGAATGGTCTGAGAAGAGATTTACATATCATCTAGACCGGCCTACTCTCAATGACAATGGGAATTATCAGTGTTTAAGATTGAAAAATTCTGAAAGGAAATGTGTAGATGTAAATGTTACCTCACCAACAATATCTGTGTGTGAAAACAAAATCTTTAAAGAATCAAGTCCATTTCAGGTAAACTATCTCCATTCCAAACCTCTCCTTTTAGATGGTAAATTTATAACAATAATTTGGAATTTTAATATATCACAGATTGTATTTCAACATGAGCAAGGTAAACTCAAAAACATAGAACATGAATGGTCAATAGTCTCAGGTACATCTTGGTGGAAAAACTTTGCTAAGTCAACAGAAATTATGGCAAAATCATCTGTTGGCTCCGCTGTTACCAATGTTTTGTTACACCCATTTATTATTGTTTTATTTGTATCTTTTATATGTATTATTTTTCAAATATGTGTATTATGTAGAATAAGAAAATCATATTTAACTATTCGAGAGAAGATAAAGCAAGGAGAGATCGTATTAAGGGAAACGTTAAGACGTAGGATGCATCAGTCTTCCACAGATCCTTTTTTATAGTAATAGTATCTTCCTACATATCTTCCTGCACTCACTGAATGTGATACGAATGTGATACGAATGTTGTATGAATGGACAGCAAACATTTATTTTATGGTACATAACCATAAACAGGGGGAAATGTAAGAAATCATTTTTATACTTTTATTTTGTTCTGCACATTTTAGGCCAGAATGTAACTTGAGTGCTAGGAACATATGGTATCAATTAAGTGACGTATCTTAGAGGGTCTTCTGTGGGATGCTGGTGTATCATATTACTGTTCCAATAGGATTCCTTTACGTATACCCTAACCAAATGTAAAGGGGTATAAATTGGCATGACTACAAGCACATGGTCTCTTTCTACACTCTTTCCACGCTCTCATCTACATCTCACCAAGATACTGAACCTACAATACCTTTTATCAACATTTGTTCCAGCATTGGTATTGTATGAATTGATAATTTGTTATCTAATAAACCTAATTAATAGACATTGAAGCTGTGGTCTTGATTGCTGTTTGATCACTGAAGAAGATTAGATTATTCAAGACAAAGAATATTCTAACTCTGTCAAAAATAAACAGTTAAGAGTACAGAACTATAGTTCAACAAAAACAGTCCAATAAATATATAGCAGTATATATATACAGTACCTCGTGTAACCCCTTTTTCTCTTTTCAAATAAAATAGCCTACTTGAAAAGAGACTATCTATTGGAGTAATACAATTAGTAACTCCCATGTTTTTCCTAAATCTATTATTGATCTTATACAAAAAAAACAAAAACTGTGTGCTTCTCATCCTAATAAAGTTGGCAACAAATATATAAACATAATATAAGTGAGAGGTTTAGGATATATGAATTGTCCAAGGCATAATTAAGCTCAAGACAACATAAAACAGAATAATTCAAAGATAGAGGCATTGGAATTGAAAATAGCGGACCTTAAAGACCGCGCAAGATGTGTGAATCTGAGAATAAGAGGTATCCCAGAAACCCTCATACATGACAAGTTAGAAAAGTTTCTTAAAGACTTTTTCCTAAAAATGGCGATCATTCAAGAAGATCATATACCCCTATGTGAACGCTATCATAGGTCTGCTAAAGTATCAGATTTACCTCCAGAAATACCACGTGATATTTTGTTATGCTGCTCAAATTTGCAAATAAGAGATAAGATCTTAAAAATATACAGAGAAGGATCATTATCAGAACCATATAAGGAAATAACAATTTTACCAGATTTGTCCTTTCTCACGCGACGAAGAAGACGACAATATGCACATCTTACAAGTATACTAAGGAAAAATACTATTCGGTATAGATGGATATTTCCGGCAAAAATATCTTTAACATATGAATAAAAACTCTGGACTTTTGATACACCTAAGAATCTTGAAAAATGGTTACAAGACCAAAAATTTCAATAAATCTCAACTGTGTTACTATAAATGACTGTGGAATTTCATAATATTAAAATTAACAAGTGAACTTTTTTTTCTTCTCCCAATAATATTTACAAAGTAATCAATCGTATTCTTTATAATAGGATATATGTATTGGGAATGTATTTGACTCTAGATATGCCAGTTGATATAATTATCTGGTAAGGAATTAATTATATTTGATAGAGTGAGATAATTGAACAAACATGATAAATTTGCATTTTGGTCCCATAATACACGGTATATGAATGAACGATATAAGGCATATATGGTAATTTTGTCTTAGATTGATCTAAGCTTTTCTCACAAGGAATACACTTGATAATGTTTTTGTTTTTTGTTCACTTATTAGGATATAATTGGTACTGAATATATAGTGGACCATATAAAGGTCTGCTTACACAAGGACTAGAATAAATTAATTAAATAGAATGGGATAATTGAATCAATGTGGCACTTTTGCACTATAAGGCTAGGTTTCCACTTGGGTTTTTGTCCTGAGTTTTTTTCTTGATGAAAAACGCCAGGAAAAACGCCAAGAAAACTGCCACTGCATTCTCCTGAGTTTTGGCGTTTTTTCTGGAGTTTTTTCTGGCGTTTTAGCCTTTCTGTGGAAATTGCAGTTTTTCCAGCCTTTACACGTTGGAATTTTCACCCAGCTAAAAGGGATTAGGATAAATGGCAAGTATCTGCCCTCTCCTGATGTCATTTACTTGTTCTACTTAAACGCCCCGGCGGACCCTTTTGTCTCATTTCTGTGGTTTGTAAGGCATGCTTTATTCCGAATGTCTGCTCCTCTAGGAAGATTGGCCCCAAATGATGGTGCAAATTGCAAGGGATACTCACTAGTTGAATAAGCTTGCACACAAGACAATTCTGGGTGCCATGCTGCTAAATTACACAGAGACAGCACACAGTGTACAAGCAGATAAACGTTTTACCACAGTACTGGGAAAATGGCAGCTCTTCCTCTTCCTGGGTCCTGCCCCTTTTTTGTAACTGTGTGGAAAAAAAACGCCATAAAAAACGCCAAGGCAAAACCCACATGGCGTTTTCATGGCGTTTTTCTCTCCCATAGACTATTATTGGAGAAAAACGCCAAGATTTCCTTGTAAAAAACGCCAGAGTGTCAACATGCTGCGATTCTGAAAAACTGCCACAGAGCCCAAAAAGCAGAAAACTGCCAGAGGACTGAAAAAAAGCCAAACAGAAAAACGCCAAGTGGATATGGCATTGTGCGATTTCCTATTGAAGAACAGCTAACATCTGGCCGCAGCGTTTTTTCACTAAAAAAATGCTGTGTGGCTGAATTGGCGTTTTTATGGGCGTTCTTAGCAAAAAAAACAAGTGGAAACCTAGCCTAACATTTTTTTTTTCTTTTTATTATTCGCACTAAAAATAGGGGGAGATGTAGGCAGATACATCAGGGGATGTTATTCCTACAAATTTGTTTAATTTTAAATGTGTTTTTGTTTTTATGTGGATTCCATGTCTATGTTGCAAAATATATATTCAGTGTGAGACTTAATGGGGGAATAAATAAGACTGCTAAAATTAATAAGGGTGATTAGATTTGGCACAATAAATGCCCAAGGCCTTTATTCTACCCCAAAAAAACATATGGCACTACAAAGATTGTGGGAAGAAAAAATTAATGTGTGTTTTCTCCAGGAAACCCATTGGAGGCTTATGGATAATATTAATATAAAGAATCAAAGATGCCCTTATATAATAAATGCATCGATGAAAACAAAAAAAAAATAGAGGGATGGCCATTCTATTCTCTAAAGGCCTAGATTTAAAATATATATTTGTGGAAACTGATCCCGATGGAAGATATATAATAGCAATTGTGGAAATCAACAATATATTATTAACATTATTAAACATACCGTATTTTTCGCTCTATAAGACGCACCTGCTGATAAGACGCACCTAGATTTTAGAGGAGAAAAAAAAGGAAAAAAATATTTTGAGCTAAAAAATGGGCTAAAATATTTATTACAATAACTGAATAAGCTATGAACACAGTAAGACACACGCAGTAAGACACACACAGACACGGTAAGACACACACAGACACAGTGAGACACACACAGACACAGTGAGACACACAC
>VKOC01049519.1:0-10731 GCA_009364415.1 Spea multiplicata
TGAGGAGTTACAAGCAAAGAAGGAGAGTATATTCATTACTATTGCAAGGGGAGCACTGTGTTTGTTTGTGGAGTGTTCAGTGTAAAGTTTTGTTGAAAAAAGAAAAACAAAAAAAAGGGGTTAAGGGCTATTTCAGGTGTGTTGCTAATTAAGTAACCTTCTCTGTGAGTTCTGCTTGGCTTTTTGCAGTTGCATTTAGCTTGGACACACAAGCGAATCCTGAGCTGGGGCGAATCTCCTAAGTGACATCTCTAAGTGAGGAGTTACAAGCAAAGAAGGAGAGTATATTCATTACTATTGCAAGGGGAGCACTGTGTTTGTTTGTGGAGTGTTCAGTGTAAAGTTTTGTTGAAAAAAGAAAAACAAAAAAAAAAGGGGTTAAGGGCTATTTCAGGTGTGTTGCTAATTAAGTAACCTTCTCTGTGAGTTCTGCTTGGCTTTTTGCAGTTGCATTTAGCTTGGACACACAAGCGAATCCTGAGCTGGGGCGAATCTCCTAAGTGACATCTCTAAGTGAGGAGTTACAAGCAAAGAAGGAGTTAAAAAGCAAAAAGGAGGGTAAAGTATACATCCTTGTTATTCCATATATATTTATATATATTTTGCACCTTACTGTCTGTTTTTGCCAGTTATTTGAGCTATCCCCATTGCCAAGATGTCCTCCATGTTTGACAATGCGGTCAGGTGTACATCTTGCTCAATGTATGCAATCCTTGATCAGCGCTTTGAGGGTGCATATTGCTGTGCGAGATGTGTGCAGGTTGCTCATTTGGAAGCACAAATCCTGAGTCTAGAGGAGCAACTGGCAACACTGAGATCTATTGACAACTTGGAGAGGAGTCTGCTGCTCACTGAGCAAGCTCTCTCGCGGGTAGAGGTGGGGGAGGATAGCGGGATGGAGGTACAGGACAGTCAGGCAGCTAGCTGGGTTACAGTTAGAAGGCGGGGTAGGGGGAAAATGGTTATTAATGGTACATACTCTGAGTGGGTGACTGTTACTAGTGGGGTACCACAGGGGTCAGTTTTGGGTCCTATTCTTTTTAATATATTTATTAATGACCTTGTAGAGGGATTGTATAGTAAAGTATCAATCTTTGCAGACGATACTAAGCTCTGTAGCGTGGTTAACACAATAGAGGACAGTGCACGATTACAAATGGATCTGCATAGGTTGGAGGCTTGGGCTGGGATGTGGCAGATGAGGTTAAACACAGATAAATGTAAGGTTATGCACATGGGGAAGAAAAATCCAGGCTGGGAATATGTATTAAATGGGAAAACACTGGGGACAACTGACATGGAAAAGGACTTAGGAGTCTTGGTTAACAGTAAATTTACCTGTAGCGACCAGTGTCGGGCAGCTGCTGCTAAGGCAAATAAAATCATGGGGTGCATCAAAAGGGGCATGGATGCCCATGACAAGGAAATAATTCTACCATTGTACATGTCACTAGTCAGACCGCACATGGAATACTGTGTACAGTACCTGGCACCAGTGTACAAGAAAGATATAGTGGAACTGGAGAGGGTTCAAAGACGGGCAACCAGAGTAATAAGGGGAATGGAAGGACTGCAGTACTCAGAAAGATTATCAGAATTAGGGTTATTTAGTTTGGAGAAAAGACGGCTTAGGGGGGACTTAATAACTATGTATAAATATATAAGGGGGCAGTACAGAGATCACTCCCAGGACCTATTTATACCCAGGACTGTATCTATAACAAGGGGACATCCTCTACGGCTGGAGGAAAGAAGGTTTCTACACCAGCACAGACGGGGGTTCTTTACAGTAAGAGCGGTGAGACTATGGAACTCTCTGCCTGAGGAAGTGGTAATGGTAAACTCAATAAAAGAGTTTAAAAGGAGCCTGGACGTGTTTCTTGAAAGCAATAATATCACAAGTTATGGATAGTAGATTAATAGGGACAGAACGTTGATCCAGGGATTTATTCTGATTGCCATATTTGGAGTCGGGAAGGAATTTTCCCCCTGGCATGGGGCAATTGGCATCTGCTTCATAAGGGTTTTTTGCCTTCCTCTGGATCAACACGGTAGGGACACAATATGTATATAGGTTGAACTTGATGGACTTTGGTCTTTTTTCAACCTTATGAACTATGTTACTATGTTACTATGTTACTATGATATGTACATACTATTTTTTCCCACGCCATTCTTTATTCTTGATTACTGCAAGACCTACTACAGATATTGCTTAGAAAACCAGCATTACCTCAGTTTCACTTTTGAGAAAAATCCTGTGCTCTTATTTACATCACATAACTGAAAGGTACAGTTATTTGAAAGCTCTGTTGTTTTTAATATGTCCTATGGGTAAGTGATATAGAAAATAAGCAGTAGAGCCGAGCATTACTGTTTGCACTACTGTTTACAATAAGTATGAATACAGTAGGAAAGGAGGGCCTTGTCTCTACAGTTAGAAGACAAAGACAGACAAAACCCTGCCCAGACAGCCTGGGGCAAAAAAACCTCTAACCATAGCCAGCAATACCCGCACAACACAATGGATCCCGATGGAGAGGCGGCAATCCGGAGTTCAGCGGGCATTCCCACGGGTCCCAGCAGTTCCAGGAAATCATGGCCGACCAGGTGAGCGAGCAGAGGGGGACAGGAAAACCAGTTAAGGGAACAACCAGAGGTGTGTAGGTCATGATGACATGCACTTAACTATAAAATAAACATGATTAACAGGGTAAACAGATAAAATAATAATGGAGTCAAGATAATTGTATTTGAAGCCCTATATCTGTAACAATGTTCCCCCTCCCCGACCTATAGTCCTGCCTGACCTGGCTAGATCTTGTTAGATCGACTTGGGGCTGCCCGGGTAGATTTTATTCCAACTTGGTTTGAGCATCCACCTTGCTATTCCGTTTTCCCGCCCAATATTGAATGGAGAAGCTGTAGGGCTGCAATGCGAGGCTCCAACTCCGCAAATGACAGTTGTTATAAGACGACCCCCAAAATCTGAATAATAATTTAGGAAAAAGGACTGATTACAAGACAACCCTATTGGAAAATAGTTTCACTTGTAAATATTAATTCATGTAAAATATTTTTTCATATTTAATAAAAGCTATGATTGAGAAAAATATTTTTTTGTTTTTATTTCCTTTTATTTGCCAACATGCCCTCAGTTATGCACATCTGCCCCACAGTTATGCACATCTGCCCCCAGACTTGCCACTCTGCCCCAGAAATGCCTTATACCCTCTATATGCCACTGTGCGTCTCTGATATGCCTTTTACCCTCCTATATGCCACTCTGCCCCATGATATGCCTTTTAACCCCCTATATGCCACTCTGCCTCCAGAAATGCCTTATACCCCTATATGCCACTCTGGCATATAGGGGGTTAAAAGGCATATCATGGGACAGAGTGACATATAGGGGGACACTTACCCACCCAGACACTAATATACCCACTCTGACACTTACCTACCTACTCCAGATACTTACCTAAACAGACATTAACATACCCACTAAGGCACTTCACTCACTGCGATGCCTCAGCAGAGCTGATTACGCAATGACGCTGTGTGACCATGCTAGGCCCCGCCTCCTCCAGAAAATTAAAGAGGTAAGTCTACCGGATCCCCCGATGACTTTGGGACAGCAGAGTGCCACCAGGGTCCAATGGACTGCCGGTCTTGCTTCTGGAGTGCCGCCTGTCACAGAGAGATCAATGATCTGCCCAACCGGCTCTGCTTCCCCGACAGTGGGCGGGCTATCCCGGTGTCAAGGCGCCCCCATGCTATGCGCACGCTAGGTCGGGAAAGGTACGTGTGTAGACAACCTCCGCTGCTGCCTGTGCTTTCGCCGGTGCTCGGTGGTAGATGCCCTGTGGAAGTGCTGGCAGTAGCTGAGGTTACCAGACAGGAGGATCCAGGTCTCCTGCAGTACTTACACCTTATTAAATTTATCTTGGTATCTTTACGTATTACACCATTGTTATTTGTTTTTTTCCCTCATGTATACGCGCTCCTTTTTTTGCTGTTGAATTTGATATACACTTTTGAGGAAGAGTGTTTTTTTGGAAGCTGCTTTCATTGTGTGGAAGTATTTTATTTGAATTTATTTTTTCACCACACGTGGAATTTTGTTTTTTTCCCCAGTTAATGCAGGACCTGTCAGGGTAAGCTCTTTTTGGTACGGTCGGTGATAGGCCATGGACTACTTGACAGCTCGACAACTCCTAAATTGAGCATCTCCATAAGCTTGCGGCGCATTCCTTCCTTCACTGCCTCAAAGGCACCTGCCCCGGTGTTTCACCAAATGCTGCCTAATCACCTGCCTAACTTTCTAACGTTCTGGCTGAACAGTTTTACTAGTGTTCATATATTGGTCAGCTGGAACTGATGCTCGGTTAGCAGTGAGAGGTCTCCGGTCCCATACCCAATCACATACCAGACGTGCAGTGTTCATAAGATTGCTCCAGCAGAATTAGATGAATCGCATCAGCCAGAGTCTCCACTTGAGATCCAGTCATCTAAAGCTATCTAAAGCCCAAGACATCTTGTGCACCCAATCTTATGAAGGCACGGGGCAACAAATTTTAAAAATTGCCCTCGAATTTTCGGCTGAACCGAATGGGCAGGAAACATAATTCATTGCCCAAAAATGAATGGGCCTAAAGCAAACCAAAAAAAAATATATGTATTGGATGGCTCCAACTATGGAGATGGATTTAGGAGTAGAAGATAATAGGCTGTCTAGTAGTGCACATTCAGAGACTGATAACAGTAAAATGTTTGTACTTTATTTTTAATGAAAGTTGCCTGTTTCAGACAAACCACACTGAGACCCAAACATACACACCAGGACAGGCTTTGCCACACCGACACCGACCAAAAGGGCTAAGCTTTTGTGTATCGCCCAATCCTGCACTTCCCTTTAGTATTGATTTATGTAATGGCCCCAGCTGTCCCCCCTTGTGTATTGATGCCGCCAGCCCAGACAAAATGCTGCCCCACAGTA
Source organism: Spea multiplicata (assembly GCA_009364415.1). NCBI lineage: Eukaryota > Metazoa > Chordata > Amphibia > Anura > Pelobatidae > Spea > Spea multiplicata. The sequence goes on from VKOC01049519.1 coordinate 5,000, forward strand.
TGGCGGATGTATATCTGACTAATTAGTTCCCTTCCATGAGTCCCATACTGCAGGGCTCATCAGCAATATGTGTCCTGGAAAACATGGCCAATGTGGTCACCATAATGCCCCCACAGTGCCCCCAGCCAGTCCCACATTGTATATTTATCTAACCACCCAGCCCCCCTTTAGTATTGATTTATGCGATACCTCCAGCCAGTACCCCCTTGTGAATTAATGCCCCCACACCCTTGCGTGGTATCATGTCAGCCCTGGCACCTTGATTGCATCCACAGGACCTGCCTCATACGATTGGAAGCATACGACTTGCCATCTTTGCGCCCAAAAAGCCTCCCTGTGGCATTTTTGCCCCCAAACTGCCTCCCTGTGGCAAGGATGAGGAAAAAAAAGCATTCAGAAAGATGTGATATCTTTACAGAACACACATACATACATTGATCTGAAATGTACTATATATATATAGACTTGCTGCAGGGCATGTCTTCGGCAGTTATGGCCCAGATTTCTGTGTCTTCATTCCAACCACCTGTGGTAGTGGTAGGCATCCAGTTAGGGCAACGAATCAACTAGGTTTCCAGGGCATATATAATTTTCACATATTGCTGACCAGCACAGGTGGAGTTTTGCCCTGCAGTGTGTGAGATGCATAACAGAGTAATTTGTTCCTTTCCATGAGTTTATACATTCAGGCCAGGGACGAGCTGCAACTATAAAGGCTACACACATTCATATAGCAGAAGGAGAGGGTGCCTCTGATTAGTGATAACGCCAGCATAGTTAGTACAAGGTTTAGGGCTATGAGATGTTGGCCACCACGCCAAGTTAGCTCACTATAGGCAAGTCCTAACACTAATCCTGTTTAAAAATACCAAACTAGATTCCTGAAACAAAGTGACATATCTAATAGGAAGCTCCCCAATAAACTAAGGTGAACGTGAACAGAGTGACTGTGTAGGACTAGCTTACTACATGAGAGTCAGGCACAGGTCAATTACATGAAAACTAGAACAGGAGCAGAATTAAAATACTGTGAAACTGATGCAAACCATGTACCGTAGCAAGGGCAGAAGTATAAAAATTGAGACCTTTTTCACAACTCAAATGATGAAAAGAAGCACATAGTATTAGCTTTTCTGTAACAATCAGTGGGTTTCTACTGGATTGCTTCACAATACCTTGTCTAGGGAAATAAGTAATCAATAGGACAAATCAATTAAGCAGTCACTATAGAAACCACAGCCCACAGTGTGCGATAAAGAAATGATGACCTTTAACTCTTAGTGAGAGCGGAATCAGCTTTTCTTTCCAATTAGTCTACTTGAAAATACAAATCCTTTTTGCGATTATATTTTTTTTCTCTGCAGTTGACTTAATTTGATTGTGATTTAGGAAGGAAGCAAAAGAACATTCATTGATTGTTAATTTTCCTAACTCCTCCTTTACAATATTTTTCACAAACCCCTAATTTGTTCCAAGTACAACATTTTAGCAAATTGCGCAATTATATAACAAAAAAGCACCAGATGCACCAAAGAATAATATGCAATCCAAAATAGTTGGTATCACAAATGATCTATTCAGCAGCATCACTCACCTGCTGTCTTACACATACTGTACCATCAAAGGCACTACTTCCACTGTTATTATTAAAACCCATTATGGCCGACTTTGACGGAAGATCATTTCAAATTACATTAGACTTTTTAAAATTTAGTATTAAATAAAATGTATTTCCCTGAGCTGATCTTTATGCTGAAACTTTTTTATTTTTTCAGGGAACTGTTGAGGTAAAATCTCTGTGTATTAGTATTTTTTATTTGAAGTATACTTTCAACTTAACAATAACGAGTACAGAAAATTGGTCATTGAGGTTTTATGAATGTCACCAAATTGATGGTCACGTTCTACAGGGTTAGGCAAGGGCAGGCATACTGCCACCTAGGTGGATGTAAGTCGCTACTAGTGGAGGTTCACATGAGGTGTCGTTAGTTACAGGCCATCATGCTACAAAAGAAGGCACAGTGGGTTTGTACCAGATCATTTTGGAGGGGGAAACAGGAGTAGGTAGAAGTCCATTAAAAGTCTACGGAAAATATACTTATTTTAATTTTTTTAAGCTCAAAATAGCCATTATATTTAGTTGTATCCAAAGATATTCACAATAGATTGTATTCACAAAGCTTTACCAAATAGAGGAAAAGTGTGTGTTTAAGCCCCACATCTACCATGGTCAGGCTTGGTACATATAGAGAACAGCAGGATGCACACTCACTGGCCACACTGTTCAATTGCTTGTTAACAAAAATAGCTAATCACCCAATCACATGGCAGCAACTCAATGCATTTAGGCATGTGGACGTGGTCAAGACAACTTGCTGAAGTTCTAACCGAGCATCAGAATGGGGTTAGAAGGGGGATTTACGTGACTTGCAATGTGGCATGATTGTTGGCGCCAGACGCGCTGGTCTCATAGACTGCTGATATACTGGGATTTTTCACGCACAGCCATCTCTAGGGTTTACAGAGAATGGTCCAAAAAACAGGCCCGCCAAAATTGGACAATAGAAGAATGTTGCCTGGTCTGATGAGTCTCGATTCCAGCTGTGACAGATGGCAAGGTCAGACTTTGGCGTAGACAACATGAAAACATGAATCCATCCTACCTTGTATCAATAGTTCAGGCTGTTGGTGGTGGTGTAATGGTGTGGGGGACATTTTCTTTGCACACTTTGGGCCCCTTAGTATCAATTGAGCCTTGTTTAAACGCGACAGCCTATCTACTTCCAACAGGATAATGCACCATGTCACAAAGCTCACATAATCTCAAACTGCCAATGACAATGGTTGAACATGACAATGAGTTCACTGTACTCCAATGCCCTCCACAGTCTCCAGATACAATAGAGCAACTTTGCGATGTGGCCTCACAGATGCGCAGCTAACAAATCTGCAGCAACTGCTTGATGCCACCATGTCCATATGGACCAAAATCTCTGAGGAATGTTTCCTGCACCTTGTAGAAAGTATGCCATGAAGAACGAAGGCAGTTCTGAAGACAAAAGGGGGTCCAACCCGACACTAGCAAGGTGTACCTAATAAAGTGGCCAGTGAGTGTATGTACCATTAAGGGTTAGGAGGAGAACATGCTTGTGTTCAGGGTAATGTTTCAGTTGCTGTTTTTCCTGCCTGACAAAAGAACTTTTGAATCCCCAACATAAATTTTGTTCACAATAAATTAAAAAAATGAAAGTAGTTTTCATTTGGCACATCACAACAAGTAGTATATTTGCTGGACAGGGTTCGTAACAGATGCATAATATTTCAGTGCTATATCTTTCTCAGCTGCTGCTGTCCACAAAGAAGCTATTTGTTGCTTTTTTACATTTTCTTTCAATATGTTTCTCGTCAGGGTGCCATTAGGCAGTCATAATGATTTCACTTTTATTCATACAAATCAAAAAGGCAGCTGCTCTGATGAGTAACTTGTTTTTTAAACCTCTGAAAAATATTTATATCTCTATCCAAAAAAATAAATATAGCATCAAATGACTAGTCTCTTTTCATCTTAGCAGTTGTAATACCAATCCTTAAACATTGTAGCAATGCAAGAGTCAACTCTACAAGACTTGGTGCAACTTGGCCGACAGAGACCACTGGTCTCCCTCACTTGTACGGACCTTTAACTGTTGGAGCAGGGAGACCAGTGGTGTCTGCTGGCCAAGTTGCGGAACCAGGAATTTAAAAGTCTGTACGAGCGACTCTATTGGTCGCCAGCAGGGGGCTCGTCTGCCATCAACCAATGAAGTACAGGTGTACTTCATTGGTTGATGGTAGAGGAGGCCCCTGCAGGCGACCAATAGAGTTGCTCGTACGGACATTTAAAATACTGTCATCAAAGCAGCTGCGTAGTCTGTACCGTGTTAATGCCGTATTAACCCCTTCTACAAAAAACGGAAAAAACGAAGAAGAAAAAAACGAACACAAAGAATGGACACGAATATAACAAGTGGCTTAATACATTGGGATATATTAAGGCATATCAGGTGAGTGTACTTGTACTACCATTAATGCTCTAATTGTAGGTTATCTAAATTATAAGAGTGAATAACGTGTTTTTGAACCTATGACAGAAACATAGATAGACAAACATATTTATATTGGAATTGTATCTTTTTCTTAATCTCAGGTACTATGTTACTGTGCATCATGTATGCCCCTGTGTTATAAACAGCCAAAGCCTGTGGATTTTAGGTAAGCATTGTGATAATTGGTGAATTCTTACAAAAGGCTAATCAATACAAAGCTGATTTAGCTGTCATGTCTATATTAATGGTAGAGGTTACTCATGTACACACGTACTAGTCCTTAGGGAGCAATATGCACAGCAAACCAATCATTAAAGTGATTCCATCACTGTTCTCAATTCTTATATTTTATTGTAAATAATTATAAATAAATCTGTGTTTACTGTTCCCAGTGCCTGCATGATTTTTTCTCCCCGTTGTTAAGCTGATTGTTGTTGATTGGTTCAGGTAGGCTTTGCAAGAAGGGGTGAGGGGAAGGGAGAGAGCATCTGAACAGGAAAGTGATCAAATAATGGAGGATCTTACATAGGCATAACTGGGAACTCTCCGGGTTTGACCCGGAGACTGCCAGATGAGTGCTGCTCCTCTGGTTCTCCGGGTCAAGCCGCCCACCGACGTCAGCAGGACCGCCCATCGACGTCAGCATGCAGTCCTGGGCGCGTCCTGCAAGGGAAGGCCCCGGGTAGCTGGAGCCCAGAAGTTCCCAGGTATGGACATAGGCTACCACTAATCTCAGCTTCTATGAGGTAAATTTTTATGCCATGTATCTCTAAAACAGTTATACAAACTATGCATAGTTAGTTATGCCAAACATTGTGACAGCACCCCTTTAACATTAACATCCAAATCAAATGTACTTATAATGCATCTGTATTTAGCTTTGGGTTTTTTGGAATAGTCACAGGACCTTTATGTGTAAAATGTACGAGAAAGGTCTTTGTGCCTTGGTACTGTCTGCTGTCTGATTGGAGTGCTGACCGAAATAAACAGTGTCCTCTATGTCACAGTCAATATGCAAGTGGTTCACCAAGGTAGGCACAATAAAGATAAGTGTCTGAGATAAGGGAAGAGATCAGTTCAATGTTGAAACACAGCAGAAGCCTTTATCCTGTCACTGATTTATGTTTGTACAGCAAGACAGTTTTAAGACAAACTGTGGATCAATTGACCTGCTGGCTTGCAGTTAATCTCTGACAGATAAAACATACAGTTGCATCCTTACATTGGCAAAAAGGGAACTGTTCTGCTTTGATATCATTCAAAGTACGACAAACGTGGTTTAGTGCAGCATAAATAAACTAGGGCTGCAACTAACGATTATTTTAATAATCGATTAGTTGGCCGATTATTTTTTCGATTAATCGATTAATCGGATAAAAAAATGAATGTACATTTTTTTATTTGAAATAATTTAATAAACAAATGATGTTAAATACAAACAGCAGAATAAAAAAAAACTTTGATAAAATGCATTTCGTGTCTTTATTTCCCAACCTGCCCCCCCAGTTTATGCACATTTGAGCCCAGGCTTGCCACGCTGCCTCCCGGACATGCCACGCTGCCTCCCGGACATTCCATGCCACGCTGCCTCCCACATATGCCACGCTGCCTACCACAGCACTCCACGCTGCCTCCCACATATGCCAC
>VKOC01049535.1:0-10561 GCA_009364415.1 Spea multiplicata
TACTCCCCATCTTCAAAAAAAAACCTAAAAAAAAACTTAAAAAAAATTAAAAAAATTGGGTTTGGTTGGTGGGTGCCCTGTAATGTACAGAAAACCACAAAAAACTAGGCATGTGGGGTATTTCCATAATCAGGAGAGGCGGCTGAACACTTTAGGCTTTATTTCTCTGCCGTAACACATACCCTGTGCCAAAAATCCTCAGCAACACAGAAGTGTTGGTGAAAAAAGTGCACGAAATTAGAGCAACGGCTAACTTTGGCAGTGATTGACGGCCAAATGGTTGCATGAAAATTGTCCAAATGCTACTGGTGAAATACTCTGGTAGACCGCTTTCCAAAAATGTGTACTTTTATGGGAACATGTTCTCCTGTGGGACTGCTAAGCTGCTTCATAGATAGCATTTGCTTAGCACACACTGTGATCCAGTTTGCCGGCACGTTACAACTTATGCCCTGTAATGTCCAGAAAACCACAAAAAAACTAGGCATGTGGGGTATTTCCGTAATCAGGAGAGGCGGCTGAACACTTTAGGCTGTATTTCTCTGCCGTAACACATACCCTGTACAAAATATCCTCAGAAACACAGAAGTGTTGGTGAAAAAAGTGCACGAAATTAGAGCAACGGCTGACTTTGGCAGTGATTGGCGGCCAAATGGTTGCATGGAAATTGTCCAAATGCTCTTGATGAGATACTCTGGGTTGTCTGCTTTACAGAAATATATACTTTTATGGGGGTATTTATAATTAGGGGGGTGCTAAGCAGCCCCAAATGAAACATAGGTCTACTAAAGCAAAATGTGAAAATTTCACGTTTGGAATCTATAACGCGCATGGTCCCGTTTGTGCCCTGTAATGTCCAGAAAACCACAAAAAACTAGGCATGTGGGGTATTTCCGTAATCAGGAGAGGCGGCTGAACAATTTAGGATAGATTTCTCTGCCGTAACACATACCCTGTACACAAAATCCTAAGAATACTACAAAATACTAAGACGCGTTGGTGAAAAAAGTGCAGGAACTAATTTCTGTGGCCACCTTTGACAGTGATTGGTGGCCAAATACCTGCATGTAGAGTGCCCTAATACCCCTGATAGGATAGCCTGGATTGTCTGCTTTACAGAAATATATACCTTTGTGGGTGTTTTTGTTTTATTTGTTTAAAATTAGAGTTGCAGTCCCATCATACCTAATGTAAAAATTTAACGGCTTTGTATAAAGTAATGTACACCTTATAGTATGTTGCCTATATGTGCTGGGAAAATATGGAAAATCTATATAAATTAGGTATTTCTGAAATCAGGACACCTAAATTGATAAATCTGGATGGAATTTTCTGTCTCTTTACCTAATTTTGTGAGGATTCAGAGGGAAAATGTAAAAAAACTTAGATGTTTTTTTCTAATTTTTGCTAGTTTTTACTAAATTTCTAATTCTAAATTTTCAGCTAATCATCCAACTATGGTATCAAAAGAAAGCTCTATCTCTCCTTGAAAAAACAATATATAGTTTATATGGGTACACTATTCACAGGAAAAGAGAATCATCGCTGAACCGACATAGCGCAAAAATTGCAAAATTGCTCCGGGCTTTGAGGTACCAAAAACCCCTGGGATTGAAGGGGTTAAAATTAAAGTCTTTTTTTTAAGGTGAGAAAAAAATATTTTCCCTTTTACTTGTTCTCTTGTTACCGTCAGCTAAACCAAGAGAAGGCTGGCTCAGTAATGAATGAGCTGCTAAATACTGAGTACCACCAGGCCACTCTAACATAGGGCAAAAAGGGCAGCTACCCTGGGCCCAGTGTTACCTTAAGCTCCCACTGAACCCTTGGGCCCTCTCAGTAGGGGTATGCAGAAGGATTGGTGGTGAGGTCTCTGATATTTTAGGTTGGGCTGGGGCAGGGTATGGGGGAGCTTGCCCCAGCCCCCATAATGTTTAAAGACAGCCCTGGATCATATAACTGAACTGCTTTGTTCACATGTGGTAGTAATCTAGATAGGAGACAGGGTGAAGGATGGATACCATAGGTTGGGGGAGGCTTTCTAGAGGATAGGGGCAGCCATCTAAGCATGCATTAGACATAGAAATAAGAGCACAGGACAGACTGAGATCCTCAGATGAGTGATAAGACAGGGTGGGAATGTATTTGGAGATAACTGAGTAGATGCAAGTAGGGGAACTGCTATCTTCGTTAATATCTACTAACTTATTTCCCTGGTCCCTTCCCCCTCTAGCCTACCGTGTCTGCGCAGCATCACAGGGGTTAACGGGAGTGGGAATCCATAGGATCGCGCAAGGAGTTAAAGGTCCGTCCGTGCAAGGACTCTATTGGTCGGCTGCAGGGGCCTCCTCTGACATCAACCAATAAAGGGCAGCTGCCCACGAAGGGGTTAATTGCTAGTAATTGTGAAATAGATTTACTGCATACATTCATTTGAGCAGCAAATGTTTGGGTCCAGGAGATCACGTGACAGAGGACAGATGTCTGCAGAGCTCTTCAGCTCAACAGATGTTTAAGAATACTTACTCACAGCATGCACTCAAAACAAGGGATTCCCATACAACAAAAAAAAAAAAGGCATTTCATACAGCGGATTGAATATCTGTCCGGTGTTTACTTCTCTATAAACAAGTTTAAACAGTTTCACTAAACCTGTTCTGTACTGCGTTCTTGTATAGTTTTTACTTTCTGATAAACAGTGTCACTGTAATTTGAAGATGACTGGAAATACATTCGGTTTAGAGAAACAAGAGGAAAGGAGCGCCCTGCTCCAACAAGCTTACACTCTAGACGTAGCAACACATTTTTATGCACAGTTCCAAAGCTGGTGCATGTGAAGGTGAACGTATTGCTTCTAGCCAGGCCCGGACTGGCCATCGGGCACACCAGGCATTTGCCCGGTGGGCCGGGCCGCGGGAGGGCCGGATTGACTTAGGGGCTGATGGAGCTGCAGCTCCAGGCCCCTACCTTAAAATAGGCAAAGTGGCAAGCTACAGTATGTGGGGCGTATAACCAAGTAACCTCAATTCAGTTGTGTGATTTTATACATCCTATATTCTACTGGATTGTGTTTCATGGATGTTTGTTAGCAACAAGCAAAATGTTTCTGTTTCCTGGAAAAATGGTAGATGTGGTCACCTTACATTCCAACCTTCCAAATGCCCAAAGAGGGACAATTTATGTAAACACAATAGGGCAGTACACTAAGAAGGAAGATTTATTTTCTTTACAAAATGTACATTTATATACAAATTATAATGTATTTTGAGCCTGTAGAACATTGTAAGGGTTATTCACTAAAGGGAGAGTATTCAGGAGAGTTTTGCTTTTAACTCACTTCACTATTAATTATGAAGGGCCAACTCTGGCAAGTTTATCCAGCAAGAAATGTCAGGCTGGCCCAGTACAATGCATAATTCAAAATGGAAGAAGACTTTGTCTTACTATACATCAGACAAGACCTGCCAAGCTCTTCCTGCTGCTGGAATCTCACTGGGGTTGAGCCTTCATAATGATGTCAAGGAACTGAAACGCAACTATCTCACAAACTATCCTGTCAAGTCTTCCTTTAGTAAATAAATGCCGCTGTGAAATACTGCTAGCCACCAACCAATCTGCACTACTAGAAAAGAGGGACAGCAGTGAAACAAAGAAGGACTGATGATCCTAAAGCAGGACTGGGACACTTCGGAGGTATGGGTAATTACTTTGGTGGTGTGAAAAAAAACAAAATATCAATTTTGTAATGACCCACACCATGGCATTCAAAGACATGGGATGTTCACACAAGACTTCACTTACAACACACATGCAACAGCTTGATGTCACAGCTTTTCATATTACTTTCTTTCAGCCATTGGATGCCATTGTTTTATAGGAGCAAAATGATGGAGACTGATAATATGTGATGATCACAAGAAATGTTGCGTTTTTTTCTGTTGTACTGGAAACGAAAGCTGACAATACTGAATTTGTTTGTTGGAGTGAACTTACTTTGATCAGATTTAACATTATCTGCGATTTGCTGTTCTTTTGCATGTATTGAACATTCTTGTCTTTTTTGACATGTGTTATATGTATGTTGCCAACCCCCCCTTCCCCGTTTTCCCTCCCCTTTTCTTTTATTCAGACTATGCTGTTAAATTCAAGTATGCTTTTGTATTTACTATGTATAATTTGTATTATTTGTTATGTTACAAAAATGTTTAATACAAATATTTGAAAAGATTTATCAAGTATATAATATAATAATAATAATAATAATTACTATAAATTATTTAAATGCATTGAAATGTCTCTTTATGAGTTGCACAATGTTACTCTTACAGCGTTTCCTGGTGTACTTCTCTACGGGTCAGCAAACCAAAGTGTAGGGCGTGCCAGGACAAAGGAGTACCAGGGCTTCACTATGACGTATGGGTAGTCCAGATGCAACTAAGATGGATCACCTCTTTGCTGTGCTCTACATTGGACAAACGGATCCCACCTGCATGTGTGTACTAAATCCATTTTTAGTTACCATACATGATGAATAACTACAGAAGTCATTAGTATCACAGTCTGGTTGCACTGCTGGGGCATTTGTTAAAGGGACAGTCCAGCCATTAAATGCACATCACTGCAGATCCTCCTCAATTGATTTCCCTTTTTTTCCCTGGAAACCTCCCTAGGCCTTAAATTGTATACGCACCACCGCAAGCTCCAACGGGGATGATCTAATGAAACCACAAAGTACTTTAATATGCATTCATTATTGTGAGGCAGCCTTTGACATTAAATTGTCCCTTTATCCCCTATATTAAGACTCAGTGATACTCATGCAGGTTAACAAACATGTCTACATATAAATGTATGAAAATAGATGTAAATGATCCACACACTGGGACACATATATGTTTGTAAATCACACACAAATGTATGCATATATATATATATATATATATATCATATATATAAAAAAACCTACATTATAAGCAAGACAATACATGTAATGTTGCAAACCTGTCCCGCCTGTGAAAACCAACCAACTGATGCCTAAAGCACTAGGTGAAACAGTAATTCGCCTTAGGGGAAAAGACGCTGTCAGGGGAACAAAATCAGGCTTTGCTGCAATCTGTCTCTGTCAGTGTCATCGTCAATATTAGAGACAAACACACTTAGAAATGGATATTGACAAGCAACGTTGACATTTTTAGTGTCTGTGTTACATATCTGAGTATGTACTAGGTATGAGTTGGTCAGTGTGAAAGCTGTGTTGGATGCTTAAGAGGAATTATGCTTTAAAGGTAATTATAATTACCTGTAGGAACTGTACGTGTCTTATTGTTAGTTTTTTCATGAGTGGCACCTTGTAGCCACAATTATCCTATTTGCACTATTCTACTGTATCTATAGTTCATTTTACGCGCAGAGGAACACTTTTGTTTCAGCGGAGTGCTGGCCTCATAACATTTCTGGCTCCTAGGAGCCCATAGTGGGTCCTGACAGGTATTTTTTAACCTCTGAGTCCCAAAATGCCAAGCCTAGGGGTGTCTTAGCCCATGCTTGGACTACCTGTCTGAGTAAGTGCTTGCCTCTTACCATTCATGGAGCTTGACAATAACAAGGATCTCATGGGCAGAAAGACTGAAGTCTACACTGCCATCCATGTCTTGAAATAGGAGGTACACAAGAAGAGGAGCAAATCTTTTTATACATGCATGCATGAGTAATAATACAAGTTTATGTATGTGTGTTTTTCTTTCGTTTTACTAGTTTCTTCTATGCAGCTTTTAGTAGCACATATGTACCTTTAGTTTCTCCTTTAAAAAATGGTAGTTGCTCCATGCTGGGCTTTCCAATTTTGACACTTAATGTTGTAGAAGTGGAAGTAAGGCTTGGTAGGAAGCAAGTAACAAAACAACGGCAACAAAAATGTTATTTGTCAAAAAAAACATACAAAACAGCTTTACTCAGCAAAACAAGTGTAAATGTCCTTATATTCAGGCACGGGTCTGAACTATAAAATTCACCTTGTTTAGCAGGAGTCATGGGGAGCCAGGGTCAACAGTCCAGCTGCATATAGATTAGACCAAGAATTTAACAGAGAAGGAACAAGCATCCTCCCCACAGCACAGTTAGAGACTGAATTAATCAGTTGTTATACCTTATTAACGAGAGCCAGGTGCCCTATTTAAACTTTTGCAAACAAACACGCGTTTTAACACTCTGTAGAGAGGTCACAGGGCAATTTACATAAAATTATATTGTATGCTTATAAGACTTGCATTTGTGGAACAAAGTTCACATGGCTGAGTTTGCAATTCTTAAATTCCGAGTGCGCCGACATGATTTTTTTGTGACCATGCATTGCTAAAGTTACCTGACAACATGCAGTCAAAACAAAAAATGTGCCTGCAATAATCTTACAGTGATTACAAATAATTATCATTAGTTCTTTCATTTACACTATCATAAAAATGTGTAGGGAAGAAACTTAGTTCCTGCTATTGTAAGACAGGAAAGGGTTATTTGCATACCTGGGAACTTTCAGAAGTGGCTCACCCTGAGACCCCCGCCCCCCCCAAAAACATTTGTTTCTGATATCGCCACAATGTCTTAATGAGTCCAATAAAATGATACCAACAATATTGATGACTATAGTAAGTGTAGGGTGTTACATTGGCTATGTACGTATGTGTCTATGTGTAATATCCCCACAATCGTTATCCCTCAACCACCATATTCATAGCCCTCACAACCATCACCCTCCATCCTCATTCCCCCAACATAACTTCTCATCATCTCCATACCCACCCAGCATTATTTTCCCAATAACTTCATAACCTGCTTTTAGTATGCCCTCTTCGTATTCATGCAAACATATTTCTCCCCTCACCTCCCCATTCTTGGGCTCTGAATCTGGCAGTCTGTCTTTAAGTCTGCAGTGTGGTCTTGTTCTGCGAGCCTGCCGGTGAATGCTGTGCTAAATATGACGCCATATCCTGTGTTGGTGCTGACTGGCAGACACCAGTGGGTGTTTGAATAGGATGAATGCTCCTCAGTTGGTTCAGATCTCTTTTTAAGTCCACAAATATAATATAATTATATAATTGGATGGCTGACCTCAAGACTGTCCCCAGGGGAGTATTTCCCCTTTTCACCTGGAGAAACTGTCAGAAAGTCCCCGGGTAAAAGCCAGAGAGTTCCCAGTTATGGTTATTTGGTCAGTTCAATAATGAAGCCAAGTGGTCAGTTGAATTAAGGATTTAATTTAACTGAGATTCAAGGCTTTTGCCTGCCAATACTAAAATTGTATACTTACTAATCCAAATGCATGAAGCTTTAAATTGTGCAAGGTAAGGCAAGGGTATGCAATAAATAATAAAGGATACAAAATAGGAATAGGACCTGCTTGATACTCCAACATCTAGGACCAACCCTCTCCATCACATAGCTTCCTGATGTTCCTGTAATGTTCCAGCAAGCCAAGGGGACAAAGCTTGTTAGACTACTAAATTCTCTGCATAAGAAGGCTGCAATCTCTCTAAAATCCAACCATATTGACTATTCAGATTTATGGTTTCAATGACCTGAGATCTCAGATTAATGTGCCAAAGAAAACAAACAGCTACGGCCAGTGTATGCAGAAATAACACACAAGTTTTTTCGGAGAGGGCTTGTCTACTGAAACACAATGGTAAGCGAATGAGTAGGTGAAGTCCCTACAGCATCTGCTGAACACATATATCCACAATGGTAATGGTTTAATCGGAATGCAAAAAGATCCATATACCACTGGCAAATGCTATGTGACATACAATCAGAAATGGTCATGTTTCTGTGAGCTGCTCAAAAGACTTGGACCTCCTGATAAATGTTTTAGACCGTAAAATGTTTAGGACCCCTAATGTTTAAATGCAAAATGTTTATGACCCCTATTGGGTTTTAATTATATGTAGCAATATATGATTAAATGAAATATTGATTACACAATAGATCACATTTACACTTTGCTTGAGATACCACAACCCACAAGTAAAAATGGCTATTCAGATTTGTGCCTAATTTTACTCAACTTGAGTGAAAATCCTTGGTGTTTTGCAGAAATCGATGTAAAATGCATTGACAGCTTCATCAACTGACTCATTTCAGGAAGACTCATAAGGCGAGCAATAACAGGAAAAACTATATGAATTTATGAGAAATACTCCTAAGATTTACTCAAGTTGATTACAACACCACTCTTTACACATCAAACACCCATAATCCCTCATGAAAATTGGATTACTCACACAATTTAACTATTCCAGTAAATATATTCTCTTCTGGTTTAGTTCATTGTCGTTAAGACCCACTCACCTAGAGGCGTCATTCACTGATATTAAAATATTAATATTACCTGTACACGGTGTGTGAGAACTAGTCTGTTGTACTGCACATGCATGTGTCACACATACATGAATCATGAGAAGGGTGTTTACAACCTCCTCCTCCTAACGTTTTACATTTTTGCCTTTCGCTATGTTGCAAGGTTCCGCTCAGCTTGTGCCCCACTGCAAGGTCTATTTATCTTCAGCTCCATAGCTATTACTGTGAACTATTTTAATAAAACGTTGTATCCACTATTATGTTATATTCTCATATGCGACAATTTGGGGCTCATTTACCACCAGGGGACCTAGGGGCCGCTTCATCCTCTTCCTTGTCTTGTGCAGAGTGTTTGTGAATGCTCATCTTGTTAATCCACAACAAGGGTTCTTCCAATTGATTTTACAGCTCTCTGGACCATTCATGATCAATGAATCTCCCCGGTTGGCCCATGCTCCATGCTCCTCACTCCCCAATGTTTCCAATGAAACCCAGGACTGTTGGGATTCTTGAGAGGTGACACTGACAAGATAAACCATAGAGTAACAGAGGTCATATATAGCATCTCATGTCATCCAGCATGACTCAGAAAGTAGCAGCATATAAATTATTTTAATAGTCGAAGGAGCTACCAGAAAATGTGCACGTAAAACAGCACGGCTCTTTATTGTATAAGGAGAAAATCTATTTTTAGGACAGGGATAAGACAATAGCGATATTGCTATAGTAACTTTACTAGTATATATATTTTTGAATGCATTGTAACGTAACTAACACCATAGCTAAAAAGACTGAACACACATATACACATATTCAGAATATCTGTAAAAATATTTGTCATCTCCAATACAATGCACAGACACAATTTACAATAATTGATAATAAATTTATACACATTAAAAAAGGACACTACATGTAGAAGCCTAAAAATGAATAGGGAAAATGGAAAATGCAAAGGAACAATAGGTGGAAGCGGTACAGACTAGAGGACTGCATTGGGAGGCGGGTCCCATGGGACCCGCCAAAGAACTTGCGGGCGCGGACGGTCTTGCTGGGGCTGCGGGCGGGAGCGGGCTGTCAGCCAGCGTACCTGCGGGTCCCGGTAATCCCGCGCAGTCCCGCAAGGCTGCCTTCTCGCTGCTCCCTCACAGAGTCACTTGTTCTGCCCAGGAACACAGCGGAGTCACGTGATTTAACATCTCATCAAATGACTCTGCTCCGTTCCTGCGGGAAAAGAAAAGAGACCTTCTGTGAGAGCAACCTGAAGGCAGCCCGGGAAAAGTGCGCGGGAAATCTGCAATTCTGATAAGGCAGTGAAAGAGTTTGTATTAACCAGTATGTATGATTTAGGGAATAGATCAATGGATGTTTGTGAATGACTTCTGCTGGGGCTTCTATGATGGGGGAGAGTGGCACACCAGGGGGCATAGTGGCATATTGGGGGGCACAGTGGGTTATCTGGAGATATATGCATAACTGGGGGCACAGTGTCATATCAATGGTTGGAGTGGCATATCATGGGCACAGTGGCATATAAGGGTCTACAAGGCACACCAGGGGGTTATGGAGCACTCCAGGGGGGACAGCACAGTGGCATATGTGGAGATATAAGGCATAACTGGAGGCACAGTGGCATATTAGGGGTTGGAGTGGCACATCATGGGCACAGTGGCATATAAGTGTCTATAAGGCATAACTGGGGGCAGTTGGCGGTATAAGGTGTTGGAGTGCATGTCAGGGGGTACTGGGCATTATTCAATTGGGCCAAGTGGCATATCTGGCGGTATAAGGCAAATCTAGGGGGCAAGGAGTGGCATATAGGGGGATATAAGGCATATCTGGGGTAGAAAGTGGCATATAGGAAAATATAAGGCATATCTGGGAGGCAGAGTGGCAAGCCTGGGGTCAGATATGCATAACTGGGGGGCAGGTTGGCAAATAAGAAAAATAAAAACAAGAAATACATTTTTCTCAATTATACTTTTTATTAAATATGAAAACATAGTTTCCTTATCAATTAATATTTACTAGTAAAACTTTTTTAGGTATTAAAACCTAGTTTGAGTGGGCGGGATAGGACACATATGTTGCGGGAGCGGGTGGGAGTGGACAAACAATCAGCGGGAGCGGGCGGGATTGGACAAAAAATCAGCGGGAGCGGGCAAAAAATCAGCGGGAGCGGGATTAAAAAAGCAGTCCCGCGCAGGGCTCTACA